>PVJH01008301.1:0-86311 GCA_004026705.1 Nesogale talazaci
CCCCGTGAAAGGGTCATTTGATCCCCAGGTTGAGAACCGCTGTAGTATGGCCTTACAGTTGCATTTACAGACCCCATGGTTGTTAGAGACTGATTTACTCTAACACCCCACAGGTATAATCTCCATCAAAGCTATCCCTCCATATGTTCCAGCCTTCTAGGACACAGAAAAATCCCAGGACCATTTGCAAGATCACATCCAAGATCTGTTTGAAGTAGAGGCAGCCACCAAGCCTAGATCCGAGAGAATCTGAGGCACAGAGACTCCGTGGAGCAAAGCCAAGATTATGACATACCTTTTCCACATCTGGCCCAATACTATAAAACTGTGAGACAACGTACAGGCTGTCTGGATTCCTGACCCCGAAAGCCAGATGCCAAGGGACCACATGGCTGAGCGGTTACGCACCAAAGAGACTTAGTTGCTGGATATTTTAAGGTGGTTGTTGGAACTCACTCAGTAATGCTGCAGAAGAAAGATTTTGTGGCATAGTGGTTGTGTGTGGGACTGTGGCCCACTGGGTTGGCGGTTCAAATCCAGGAGCAGCTCTCCAGGAGCAAGGATGGACCTCCTACTCCCACCAGAGGGCAGTGATGCCCACCCCAAAAAAACAAACAAACAAACAAACAAAAAAACACAAAAGGTTTGATCATCTGCTTCCAAAAGGCTAAGTCCAAAACACTGGTTCAGGAAAATATCTGAGGATTAACATTTATCAATCCACCCATGAGGAAAATTAACATATATCAATCCACCCATGAGTTCTGAGTCATTCCCTCCTACTATACCTACAACATAAAAGCCACGAACCATATCTCCAGAGTTAATGTCTGGTTTACAACAGGATTGCATTTTGAGGACCACATCGTAAATCGATTGTGATGTGAGTTAAATACCTAATTTAAAAAAGATAATGATCATTGCCTTTATGATCATCATCTTTAAAAATACGACATTTATCTTTGGAATAGGAAATATTACATATAAGTATATATATATATATACATATATATATATGTATGTATATATATATATTTATACACACACACACATTACAAGCATACACCACATCGTGAAACTTTACATCGTGATGAGGAGGAGTTGCAAGATGCTGGCATTTGGTCAAACTCAAAATTCCCTACCATGGAGCCATTAGGTTGCTAAACAGTGAGTCACTATGTTTGCAAGTCTGCAACTACTTATGGGAGTCAGACAGCTCCTCTCCTTCCTTTTCCTTTGGAGCAGCAGGCAGTTTCCAGTTGCTGACCTTGTGTCACCCACTACACCACCAGGGCTCCATAAGTAAAAATAAAATGGAATTCCGATCATTCTACTAAGAACACGTGTAATTCAGATAATATGCTTTAATAGGAAACTACCATTTCCAATAAAGAAAAGGTTCCTAAAAAGAAGACAGATAAAATCCGCAAACTGTGGCAGTTCTACTCTGTCAGATTCTATTGAATGGTAGTGTGGGTTTTTTTTTATTTGTGTTTCTTTTTAGGAGGAGGCATGTCTTGTGACTTGGAACAATGCATTGGTTCATCCTGGTGATGGGCACTGACTTCTGGAATCTGCTGTGGGCTCCCTGTTCCCCCAGGTCCTTCCAGGGACAAGCTAGACACCTTCAAGCCTCATCCATCAGAGAGCTGGGGTCATGTCTCCGGTACCGCCTAAAAAAGCTATCAATGTCCACGCACCAATCCAAGGCGCACAACACAGTCTGATTTCACTGGGCTTCACAGCAGTCAAGGGAGGCTCCTAGATCCCTGGGTCCACCTTTATTCCAGGCACCCCCTGAGCATCCTTGAGCCCTTTACACACCCCAAAGAAGGAAGCACTGTGTGGAGTAGAGTCCAGACTCCTAATCTAGGGTTGGGGTCACCACCTTGTAAACCTAGGAAAAACATAGCCAGATACTGACCTTGTTCAATAAACATATCCCTGGAATTCAATGTGGTCTTCAGTCCATCATCTTTTCCTTCTTTCATACTCTCCTTCTGGTCTCTGTGCGGTGATCAAGGAGCGATCCCAAGGTGGTCCTTGAAAATGACATGGTTTTCCAGGGATGATCAAACACAAGTGATATACTGGTTTCATTTTCATCAGGAAGACTTGCCCTCTGGGGAAGCCAGATGTCCTTGCTGGGATTCCAATGGTTTGCAAGAGCTTGTAACACTCGCTCCCTCTCCAGGCCGAGGGCCTGTCCCAGTGAACAAGAAACAAGAGTAATCAGTTAGTCATTAACTGCAGGACGCTGACCTCTCATTTCTTGCCACCCAACCCAAGGTGGACACGGAGCATCTATGCTCTTATGTGTCTAACGCAACATTACAAAACAATACATCTCTCAAGATCTTTGTCTACCATGCTAGAGAAACATTTGGTAACCCTCCCTGTATGCATCAGCAACAGGAGACTATTGCTGCATTTTGATCAGACACCAGAAAGAACTGAGATTCTTGAGTAAATTGACCAGTCTCGTGAAACCGAGTTTTGAAAGAGGAATGCACAGAACGAAAGCACTCACCTTGAACTTGAAGGCCTAGAGAGAAGCTGTATCCTCTGTCTTTCTTACCAGTCTGGTTTCCTCAGTGCAGAGTTGCTGACACATCAGAAGTCCATTTTCCTTTACCACAGTGATAGCTGACTACACCCAAGTTAACTGTCAGTCACATTATTCACTCTATTGAAAGACGGATTTATTGCTTTGTTGTTGTTGCTTTTGTAATGCCACTAGACCAGCTCTAAGTATAAAAATTGCAACATACATTGTGCCACAAATCTCAGCTCTGTCCCTATGTTTGGAAATGGTGTTTCAATGAATTGGCTCTACTGAAACAGGACCTTTGAAATCTACAAGTCAGGATGGCAAAAATATTTTTTGTGTTACATCAATCTTCACCTTGACCTTGAAAGTTGAAAATCATTCCTTCTCATTTCTGTGCATCTGTAAATATATTGGGACTAATGGCAATATTATTTATACTGTTTTATCTATACCCAATGGAAGACCAGATCTAGAAGGGGATGGAGTACTCCTGGGACTCACTGATCAATGAAAACCAGGACTCTCCTCTTTGACCTCATGGATACCAACCTCATTGTCTTCATCAAACTGCCAAATTTCTAGGTTGACGATTATAATAAAATGAATCTACACAGAAACCCTGTAAAAGGTAATACTCAAGTTCAAATCATGCTGGAAAGAGATAAAGGTTGAGAGTGAGTGAGTGCAGGCAAATAAGAGGGCAAGAGGGAAGAATGGTAGGATGGGCATGTGAAACCCGTTATCAAAGGAGAGACCCAGGATAAAGAACTCATGGCCACCCCACCTCCACATGGGGGAATATTGAGCATTAGTCACGAAGAACAGGTGAATAAGCAGGCATCCATACCTTTCCTCTGCAGAGGTGTGCAGAAGCCAGGCTCTGGACTTAGCGACTGTAGCAAAATGCAGAACACATTGGTCTCGCTGCCTATGGAGTCACAAAAAAGGAGAAATGCAAACCGGAGTCTGTCTGCTGCCATTTGCAAAAAAGTCTTCAAGCATTCAAAGAGACTAATATTCAGTCCCGATCACACAAAAGGAGGGTTTGGAGGAGGGGCAGAATGGAATGAACTAGTATAACACTAAAGGGAGTTTTCTTTGAATGTGATGATACTCAAACCACAGTGGAAACTCCATGGGAGTTAAACACAAAGGTAGCCAAATGGTCATGGGGGCAGGAGAGGGTGGGGGAGAATGCATGTGTGAGGGTGTGGGTGCAGGATGTAAAGCTTCATGCTGAGCTTTACAGTAGGGGCTGTGAAATAAATAGCCATCTCAGAGATGAGCTACCTGCGTAATGTCCCAGGGGTCTCCTTCAGACACAAGTTGAAGGCTATAGAGGGGAAATAACTCTCTAGGACCCCTGAAAGTGGCAAGGGCAACACCTCACTCTCTTCCGACCTGGAGTGTCCACTATTTACTCAATCATACTAACCCTGAGGATTAAAAAAAATAGAGGTGAGGGATTTCACAGGCATCCTAACATTTGAAAGTAATAGTTGAAAGGACAAGGCGTGTAGCCTTCTAAAAGAATAGATTTTCCCCCCGCAGTTCTAATTTTGATATTTACACAGTAGCATTCAATGCTAGACACTATGACACCAATTTTTCAAAATTTCTAATGCCAGAAGGGTTCTCCACAGTAGATGGGTTTCAGCATCACATCCACACTAAGAGCAAGAAAGTAGAGACAGATCACGCCTGAAAGATTAGACCCGGAGAACCTAGCATAGAACATTGTCTGTTATTGTAAAGATGAGAAGACCCTCAGGTTGTAAGAACTCAAAGTACGACTGCAGAAGAGCTGCCACCTCAGAGTGCTGTCAACCTTTGGATGAAGCAAAGCTTTCAGGACCTTCATTTACCAATGAGTAACTACTCAAAGTAAGAAACAATTGCAAACATGCAATGAGAATTGGAACATATGTATATGAAACTAGAAAAATCACGAAAAATGAAACAGAACACATTAAGACTAACATTCTATGCATCAATGAACTGAAAAGGATGGGTGTGAACCATTTTCATTTGGACAATCGAGTGGTTTGCTATGCCGGGAGTGAAAAATTGAATTGTATGAGATCACATGAATTCACCATCAGAAATCACATTTTGCAATCCTGGTCTGTGATAAAATAATATCTATTTGGCGAAAAAGAAGTCCAATAATTAGATTACTATTCTAAGCTACACACCAACAACTAGAGACACTGTTGACGATAATGAAGAGTGTTACCAATTTCTTCAATCTGAAATTGACTCAAACACGCAATTGAAATTCATGTATTATGACTGGTAATTGGAATGCAAAAGTTAAAATTAAAGAGGAAGAAGGATGGGCATTTGGAAAATATGGCCTTCGTGACAGAAATGATGGAGACTGAATGACAGATTTTTGCAAACATATCTCCTTCTGCTGCTTGAAGTGTGGCCAGAATGCTCCTTAGAAAGGCCTATGACACCGTCCCTCATAAACACAGGCACGTTATCAGAGATCAGTCCTGGGAAGGACACTGTGTTTGGTAAAGTGTAGGGTCCCCTGAAAAAGAGGAAGCCCTTCAAAGAGATGGGTCGACAGAGTGGCTGTAACAACTATGGGAAGGCACAGGGCAGGACAGCATTCCCTTTGTCCTCAGGCTTAAGGACTGGAGCTCTCCTACCAAAAACAACCTCCACATGGAGCCACCAGGACTCCTTTGATTATATTGTAGGCAGAAGACTAAAGAATGGTTCCCAGGATTATCTGGCAAGAATCAAACAATGTTGCAAAAGTAATTGAGTGACTTTGCAAAACGTGCTTCAGGGAAGGGTCTAGAGATGGGGAAAATATCCTGAGTTATTCAGAATGATTACTCCACCATCCTGAGCTCTCATTCTGAGCTCCAGTGGGAGGGAGATGTGACTATTTAAAGAAGGGGACCGGAAGTGGAGCTTCCAGAGACTGGAAAACACCAACAGGCCCCCCACACACACACCTGAAGCCTCCAGAAAGAAAAGCAGCTGTAACACCACCTAACTTGTAGTCCAGTGTGAACCCTGGCAGCATTTCAAACTAAATCAGTGAGAATGAACAAGAAAATGTTCTAAAATTAATTGTGGTACAACTCTTCTTGATAAGATTGAACTATTGTATTGTCTGACTTGTACATTATGTCCCAGTAAATTTATAACAATAAAAGAACTACTGAGACTTAGGAGGAATGAATTTATAGAGACAATACATAGATTAAGAGTAGAGGTGGGGGCAAGTGTGAGCTGCTATCAAGGAGTACCAAAAGGAAGGTAGTGCTTTGTAACTAATGGTGATAGCCATTGTCGAGCACTGCTTGATATGGCCTAACTCTTAAAGGTTATAATGTATCGATTACAGCGCAATAAAACTTTTATCATTTTTGATTCTCCACGTTCACCCAACAAACCGATGATCAAATAAGGGGGAATATTTCCATGGCAAATCAGCAATCTTCCTAGAAACCAGGGAAGAGAAGGGACAGCAATTCAATAAAAAACGACATCGATGAGTGAAAAAGCACATACACAAAAGGCCTTTGAAGACGTGCACTGACTGCTGAGCCACATGCAGAGAGCTCCACTGTCCTTCAAGGTCTCCCAGTTGGCAACCCCAGCCTGCCCCTCTGAGCAGCACATCTGCTGCTTCCCCGCACCCTGCCAGGGGTCTTAGCCCTGGGGCCCTAAGTCTTCTCTTCCTATTTGCTTGCAGCGGTTCCTGCTGTGCCCACAGAGACAGAGAGAAGCCACGGGCACAGCTAGAGCTCCTCACGTGGGGCCGATAGCCCAGTGCTTTGTACCCTTCCCCCTAAGAATGAATGCACCCCGCGGCTAGCCCAATGGAACCACTCTACTGGTCCCCAACCTCCCCCCCCAAGTCCTCACTCAGGCCATTTCCGCTCTATCACAAGACCCCGCGGGCTGCCCTTAAACCTGCAGCGGGGCCGCGCAGAGGGAATCCCACCGAGGCTGCTCCGGGCCACTGGGCTCTTTGCAACTTTTCCGCAGATGCGAGAAGGGGGTCCAGGCCTGCCGCACGCGCCGCTCACCTCTCGTCCAGGGCCTGTGCGAGTCGTGGCGCCTTTCCAGACCGAGAGTGCGGTCTAAGGATCACTGCTCAGGTGGTGGGGGTGGGGGTCCAGTGGGACCCCAATGTCGGAAGGGTGGGACCCCCGGTCCCTCCATCCCCTGGGAAGCCAGGATGCCCACAGCCCTAGGCCGCCCCTGTGGAAGCCTGGCTGGCTGCCAACCGGAAGGGCCGCTCCCCACCTTCAGGAATGGGAAGGGGCGCCTGGGAACTATCATGAGGTAACGTGACTGTGGCCACGCCCAGAAGGGCTGTGCCGCCCCTACAGGGTCCTAAAGTGCCCCTCATTCTTGCTAGCGACCCCTGCCCTGCGCGTGCGCGCCCACCCGGAAAGGGAGGGGAGCTGGGCAGGACGGAGGCATAGATGGGGGAGGGGTAGGCAGGGCCCCAGCTCAGGAGGCCAGGGTCACATGACTTCCTTTTTTCCCTAATTGTCAAGGACTTACCTGCTCCCTTGGAACAGGATCCAGCTGGCGAGATGGCCCGCGGTGACTTAAGCGAAAGAAGCCCACTTTGGATTGGCTGTGCAAAGTTTGTAACATTCAACGTTAGGAGCGCCATTGATCCCTAAGTGAGGCGAAGGAGATTCCCAGGAACCGGCAGTCCTGTGCCCTTGGCCGCTTCAGCTCAGTGCCCTGATCTTTCTAGGGCATCTACTTCTGCTTGGTGGCCTTCCCAGCAGGGCTAAGTGGAGTCCACATGCCCATCTGGGACATAGAGTAGTGCCTAAAGGCGGCACAGCCACTCCAAGGATGCCCGGGATTTCATTTTTCATCCTTTCTGAAATAAAGTATCATGAAGGCTTTACAAAGCACCCTTCACAGGTAGGAGGCACCTGGAGTTAAGGATCTCCAGCTTGGCACAGCCTCCCAGCTGAGGCATGGGAACAGGGAAGTTCCTTCCATTAAGTCCCAGGGCAGAGCCAATGGTTGGAGAGTTACCAGCTGGAGGATGATGGGTAAATTATCTTCTCTGACTTTCCCACCTTATGGACAGTAAAGAGCTTGGGTCAGGTGGACTTCCTGTTCCCTGTCCCTCAGCTATCCCACCAGGATGCCTTCCCATTTTCCCAATCCACTTCAAGGAGGTGTTGGCCCTTCTGGCTTTTCTGACCTCTAGTCCCTGGACAGACACAGAATGAGGTGAAGCAGATAGCACAGGACGGAATCACAGACTCGGGGCTCACAGTTTGCAGCCCCTTGGTTGGCCCATGAAAATGGCTGATACACATGGGAAAGGATGCCCACTTCCACTAGCCTTTACGGAAATGCCACTCAAGCCCACAATGAATACAAGTCCGCGTCCACTAAAATGTCTATTTTATATCTAAAATGTCTATTTTATATCAGGTGATATTTTCCCAGTCCCTGGACAAGAGAAAAGAGCAATACCCTCCATGGTGGCTTCAAGAAAGAGCTCAAACATAAGAACAATTATGAGGACAGCATAAGACCAGGAGCGTTTGGTTCTGTCCTATACTACGTGTCAGAACTAAATCCAAGACACCTAACAACAGCATAAACACTGGTGAAAATCCACAGTCCAATTACAGACTATATGGATTAAGTCTCTATGGAAGTCTTTTTCTAAACATTCATTACCCAGGGATGTGAAAGTTTCTTGTGAAGCAGATTACCAGCACTTTCCCTAGTCACTCAGGCAGGACCAGTCTCCCTTAAAGGTTCCACTGGGTATATCCTTGATGTAAACTTCCATACTGAGGTCCCATCCTTGGGAGTCATGGTCGAAAGGCAAAGGACCATTCCTATGGGCTCTTCTGTATAGCATAAGGTATGTATATGTCCCAATTGTGGTCTCCTTCCCATTTCCCACCACCACCCCAATTTCTATCATCCCTCCTGTAACTGTGCTATATTGATCTACTGCCCAGTATGCTTTATGCAGTGTCCTTTGCCCTCTCATGTCCTTTGAAAATCTGTGAATCTCTGCAAACCCTTGGATGCCATGATGACCGCATGCCAGTGATCTTCCTCGTTTGGAAAAGATCTTTCTGTCTCTGTCCTGTTTAAAACTTAATGAATGTTCTCCTTGAATTACAGTTGATAGTGTGGTTCCCTTATGTACCCTAAAACATATGGAACAATTTTGATTAACTAGACACAAAAGGTTATGTATCCTCTCATCCATTTATGTGCAATGTTCAAATTAATGAAATCCACCGAGAATGTGGATTTGTGGTTGCAAAGGAGGGGAAATTGTAAAGTGATGCATGCTCATGTGTAGAAGACTTATTTGACAGTGGCGAAAGTGTTCTGTTGTGGATTATGGTGGTGACTGCACAAGTTGATCAATACACTAAACAAAAAAAAGGAAGCATATTTTTTTAAATGACGACTCATAAGGCATGTCAATATGAACTGTGGGAACAGGTCCAGCACTCAGGGAAGTGAGGGCGGTGAAGTAACTTCAATCATGCACACAGACTCCAGAAGCAAGCTCAACAATGCAGATCTATTTCAGCTTTTGCAAGGCTTATATATGTTCCATTGACCAATCAGATAACTTCTTTCATATACTTCCTGGTTTCCAAACATATCCTCTAAAGGTCATGGGTTTGCAGCATGAAATACAGTCCACACTGTGGGCTATGTAAATAAATTGTTTCTGGCTGAGTTAGGTAAATGAAGTCTAGCTGGCTGAGCCAGCCATCCAATTGGCTTGCAAGACTTTCGTCCAATCACATTAAAGGACCATCCGCCAAATCATATTGCAGGGCACTATTGTCCAATCGTATTACAGGATTTTACCATCCAATTACATAACAGTTCTTAACTCACTATGGGGAAGCTAAAAGCATTCTGATAGGCTGTGTTTCAGAGGTTAAAGGGGAAGTTGATCAGGGAAGCTGGCCTGGGGTCTTATTGCCGTAAGACTGGAGTTCCAGAAATGCGGAATACCCAGCAGCTTCCGCCTGACTCAAGACCGCAATATTCCAGGAGATTTGGAAGCTCAGGTTCTAGCCAAATAAGGCCACGGCGTACTAACCAGCAGCTTCAAGACTGCTTTCAGAAGTAGCAGCAGCTTTCTATGCCGCTCCCCCAGATCCATAGGTCCTGCCAAGAATACGCTCACACTAAATAACAAAAGGTAAACCAGAATATAATTTCTAAAATATTTTGTTTGTTTGATTTTGGGGCATCACTGCTGTCCGGTTGTGGGAGTAGGAGGCCCAGCCCCACTGCTGGAATTGAACCTCTGTCCCAGTGGGCCGCAGTCCCGCGCACAACCACTACACTACCGGGGCTCAGCCCTCTAAAATATTTTTTAAAAATTAATGAGAAATGTTATAATGTGGTTGAATCCAGTGCCATTATGGGAAGGCACTGATTAGCCTTTTCTTCACTCAGTTGTGACAACCAGTACTCCAAGTCTGACAGGATGCAGTGGCAGTGCCCAGCCCCGACTAGGAAATCTTCTTCCCCAATTATTAAACCTAAGTCTAACCAAGCCTTTAGAGAGAACTGTAGGAAATACTGACTATAAAAGAGCAGTTTGAGGCCCATGTACACAGAATGAAAATAAGAATGTGTATCATCCAAGAAAATAACTAATGTATTCTGATAACTCTATTGGCTGGTCACGCCACAGAATTGACTGGAGGGTAGTCAGTGAGTTGACTAATGGAATGTCAAAGCGAGTGAAGGAGGGACTGTTACAGATAAAAAGAGGATGAAGGGCTGTTTCAACACTCACCTGAGGCAGAATGAAGGAACTAAAATACGCCTTTGGCTTTAACACTGAACCACCTTAGTGTGAGAAGCAAATGACTACTGTTCCAAAGAAGTCATTGAACTTTGATTCAGATTTCTTGTTTTGAGCATGCCCAGTGAATGGTGGCCCATGATTCGCATGTATTTTCTGTTTTCATGCTTTCTTTGCTTTTTAAAAAGACATGTCTTCTAACAGACAGAGTTCTGCCTTTGTGAGTGAGCATTACTGAATATTTTTGCCCTATATCCAGCCCTTGTTATTTGTGGAAACTGTTCTGTACTTGAGTTTGTCATCTGTACAGGTCAACAATTCTTTTTTTAATAGAGGTTCCATTTTTAACAGTTTTATTGGCACTTCATACATATCATACAATTCAATTGGTCAAATATATCAAGAAGAGTTGCACATTTACCACGATCAATTTTTTAAAACTTTCTGTTTCCCCATACTCATTTATTTTTAAAATCAATTCCTTTTAGTGGGGGCACATACAACTCTTATCACAATCCACACGTACATTCATTGTGTCAAGCACTTCTGTACCTTCATTTCCCTCATCATTCTCCAAACACTTGCTTTCTACTTAAACCCCTAGTATTTGCTCCTCATTTTTCTCCTCCCTCTCTACTCCTTTCTCCCTCATGAACCCTTGATAATTTATAAATTATTATTATTCTGTCATGTCTTTTTTTTAACTGAGACTCAAAACAGACTATTTGTTGCATCATCAGAACCTTTTAAATTCTGTAATGCAGAGGGACATAATGTGCACCCCAAAGACAAATTTTTTAAACGGAGACCAGAATTTTAAGTGACAATACATTTTTTGGCTTAAAGGTTTTTTTCTATTCCCTCCCCGCTCTCCCCTCCCTCATGGAACTTTGATAATTTATAAATTATTATTATTTTGTCATATTGTACACTGATGTATCCCTTCGCCCACTTCCCCATTTTCCATACCCCAGGAAGGACATTATACATAGATTCTTTTAATTGGTTTCCCCTTTCTACTCCACCTTCCTTCCACCCTTCTGGTATCGCCCCTCTCACCATTGATCCTAAAGGGATCATCTGTCCTGGATTCTCCATTTTTCCGCTTCCTACCTGTACTAGTGTACATCCTCTGGTCTAACCAGATTTGAAAGGTAGAATTCAGATCATGCTAGTGGGAGGGAGGAAGCATTTAAGAATAAGAGGAAAGTTGCATATTTCATCGTTGCTGCACTGTACCCTGATTGGCTTGTCTCCTCCCCACGACCCTTCAGTAAGGGGATGTTGCCTTGCCTGCAGATGTACTTTGGGCCCCCAATCTGCACTCCCACTCATTTACAATGATATAATTTTTAGCTCTTTTTAAAAACATTTTTAGTTCTTTGATGCCTGATACCTGATCCCTTCAACGTCTCGTCATGCTGGTGTGCTTCCTCCAGGTGGACTTTGTTGCCTCTCAGCTAGATGGCCACTTGGTTATCTTCAAGCCTTTAAGATTCCAGGCATTATATCTTTTGATAGAACAATTCTTCTATTTTGGTTCCCATAACTGTCCCATACAGAAATTCTTTCCAAATCAGCCTTTTAAACTCTACACCACTGGCTAAATTAATACTATTAGTAGACTTTCCATATGTCCCATGGGAATGATTTATGATGTTCCTTCTTAAAAGGACAATAATGTCTCTAAAGTGGACAAGGACATGAAGGCAGTTTGAGCTCACACTCAATTGTAGACCTAATCCAAGAACAATTAGCTCTTATTACATGGCCCTACTCAATATTGGTCCTCATTAAAGATATGGGTGCTATAGCAAAGTACAGTGAAGAAATCAGATGGGTACTAGTTAGCAGGCAGAATAGCATCTGGGATCTTAAACACTTGTCTTAAAACAAGCAGCTAGGAGACTCAAGGAAGATGGTGCCTGAATAGGTAGCTCACGCTCGGCGCTCTCTGGAGATTGGTGAGGTGGGGAGGTTTGGGGACTGTGTAGGGGTATCAAATCTGTCTGTGGATTCCCAAGACAATTCAGAGCACGTCTCTGCACCAGAAGCTGACTTCCATCCTATCGCCAGCACTTCCTGGGGATGTGGTTTCTTTGCAGTGCACTGGTACCCACTCTGCTGCCACCACCGACACAAGGCAGCCAGGAACACGGCAGAGGAGTTTGCCCTACATCGGCAGCCACTGAGAAATCGCTAGTCAATCCCCCCCCATCCAGAGTACCCGGGGTCCCGTGGAGGCACTCCCCACCACCAAAGATTCATGGAACAGTCGGTCGGCCCCTCCCCCTCCACTCCCACCCTGTTCAGGAGGCCTGTGCCCGGGTACGATGAGGCAGCCAGACACACAACAGAGACTTTTTGCCCCACCTGCTTTTGTGCTCAGCACCAGCCAGCCCCCTCCCTGCCATGCTCCTGTCTCCCAACACCACAAACACACAGAGGTCCCCATACTGCCGCTACCCTTAGGGCCTGCCAGGCAATGGTCACAAGTGTGACAGAACCTAGTACAGCTGTGGCATAGGGACCCAAGACTTTGGAGCTAGCCTACTGCACACTCCCATCTCCCTGCTCAATCCTTCCCTCCCCTCTGTGCTTTGAGCAAGTGGTGGATCTGCAGGCCAGTGGCAGGTCCCAACCCCTTCCTGCATACCTATGGGAAATGCTGCTAGCCAGAAACAGATTACCCAATCCCCCAACCCATTCCCTAAATACACTCCCCATGCACTCAGGTCAATACTTTCCATCCTTAAGGAGGCCTGAGGGAAGTGGGAGCACAAAGCATAGGGAAAAACAAGAGGGGAACCCCATCAGGACAAAGGTAAAGCACAACCCTCAAGGCAGTGGGCTAAAGGTAGCCTACAGAAAACCAACACTAGCTTCCCAAAGAGAGAGCCCAGAGCTCTGCTATACCAGAAGAAATGGTACCTAGTTCCAATAAATCGAGCAAAAAAAAATAGCAAGCTGTTTCCACAGGGTCAACAAGAAAAGAGAAACAGTATCAGAGAACCAGCCAAATTATCTATCAAAATTGATGGAGAAGTGAGAGTCTTCTCGGACAATGAAAATGTCAAAGAATATGCTAAAATGAACCCAGCCCTACAAAAGATCTTCACCAACTCAGTAAGGACAGGAGAACAACAATCACCAAGCACATACAAGAGACTGCCACACAGAAGAACTCCACCCAGAGACCATCAAAGGGAAAACAGCCCCCAAGATAACTGACTCAGTGATGGAAAGAAGGCAAGAATGAACTAAAAACACACAGCCCACAGAAAAGAAATGGAGTTAGGAAAACACCAAACACAAGAGCAATAAAATGACATCACAGAGTTCACAGATAGATGTAATAATCCTGAATATCAATGGAATGAACTCAGAGCTTAAGAGACAGAGATTTACAGACTAGCTTAGAAAACACAACCCTGCTGCCTACAGGAGACACATCTCAAGATTACAGACAAAAATAGAATGAAAATCAAAGGCTGGAAAAAAACATAAGCAAACAGCAATTCAAAAAAAGCAGGAGTAGCAATCCTAATCTTTAATAAAATTGTCCTCAAAGTGCTAACCATAAAAAGAGATAAAGAGGGACATTATTAATGCTCAAGGGAATGATAAAAAAGAACCACTAAGTATCCTAAATATTTATGCACTGAACAAGTGTCCAGTGGAATATGTCAATAAAGCGCTCCAAACAATGAAAAACAAAATCACAGTCTCAACAATTTTAGTAGGTGAGTTCAACACACCAATCTCTGAGAAAGATAGATAACTGGGAAAGAAACTCAGCAAGGAGGCTAAAGATCTAACCACTACATTTAGACGATTTTATCTGAAAGATATCTACACACCTCTGTACCCAAATACAAAAAAATCACATTCTTTTAAAGCCCACATAGTACATATTCTAAGATAGACCACATGTTAGGGCATAAGATGAATCTGATTAAGTTCATTGATATCATACAGACCCCTCTATCTGACTACTGTGCCATAAGATTGAAAATCAACAAAAGGAAGATTAAAAAAACAAAGGTAAACAATAGGAGGATGAATAACTCCATATTACAAAAGAAGTATGTTCTGGCCCAGATCAGAGATGAAATTAGGAAATTTCTAGAAACCAATGAAAATGAGAACATGGCATACCCAAACGTATGGGACACAGCAAAAGCCGTCATCAGAGAAAGTTTCATAGCATCACATGCACATACAAAAAAAGGAGGAGAGACTTATGACTGAACCTACAAAACTACAGAAACTAGACCAGAGTCAATAAGACAATCCAACTAATAGCAAAAGAAATGAAATAACAAAGATTAGGTCTGAGATTCACGAAAGGGAAAATACGGAAATGATGGGGAGAAAATGCAGCTCGAAGTTGCTTCCTTGAAAGAATAAATCAAATTGACAAACCTCTTATGAATTTATCCAAAGAAAGGAAGGAAAACATTTCTTTAGCAATTATGAGGGATGAAAGAGGGGACATTGCGATAGAATCTACTGGAACCAAAAGGATAATTATACTATCAAGAAGAACTGTAGGGGCTGAGCCCCGGTGGCGAAGTAGTTGTGCACAGCACTGCAGCCCACTGGGATGGAGGTTCAATTCCAGCAGCAGCTTCACAGGAGCAAGGGTTGGGCCTCCTACTCCCACCATCAGAGGGTAGTGATGCCCCCCCCCAAAAAAAAGAAAACAAAACAAAAAGGAAAAGAACTGTATTCCAATGAATTCAACAACTTGGAAGACATGGACAAATTCTTGGAAAAACAGTCCCTCCCTAGACTATCCCAGATGGCTGTCAAGAACCTTAACAAACCCATATCAATAGGAGAAATAGACAAGATTGTCAAGGGATTACCAACAAAAACATACCCTGGACCAAATGGGTTCACTGGGGAATTCTACAAAGCATTTAGGAAAAAACAGACACCAATCCTACACAAACTCTTCCAGAACATAGAAAAAGATGGCCAACTCCCAAATTCCATCTATAAAGCTAATATAACTCTGAGACCTTAACCAGGCAAGGATCCCACAAGAATTGAGAACTACAGATCAATTTTCCTGATGATTATCGATGCAGAAATCCTTAACAAAACACTAGCCAACAGACTACAGAAGTATATAAAACAAATAATTCACTATGACCAAGTAGGATTCATACCAGGGGTGCGGGGATGGTCCAACATACAAAAACCATTAGTATCATTCTCCACAATGAAAGGAAAAGCTGTAAGAATCACATGATAATATCAATAGATGCAGAAAAAGCATTTGACAACATCCAAATCCATTACTGTTTAAGACATTCAATAAGATAGGAATGGAAGGAAAAATCCTCAATGTAATACAAGCTATATGTGAAAAACCAACAGCCAATGTGGTAGCCAATGGAGAAAAGACAAGACCAATTCTTCTGAAAAGGGGGACTATGCAAAGATGTCCCTTGCCCCCACTCCTATTTAACATCATACTGTAGGTCCCAGCTAAAAAATAAGGAAAGGCAGGGGCATCAAAGGTATTTGACTAGGGAAGGAAGAAGTGAAACTATCCTTATCCTCTGATGATATGATTTTGTATATGGAAAACTCTGAAAGTTCCACGAGAGGAGTGCTGGAAGCAATAGAGGAGTATGACAGAATGGCAGATTACAAGATCAATAAACAGAAGTCTATCAGACTACTATACACATCTGACAAGGCCATAGAAGAGGGGATCAATAAGGTGGTACCTTTCATAATAACCAAACATAAATAGAAATACCTTGGGATATACCTGACTAAAAAAAACAAAAGATCTGTACGAGGAAAACGACAAAACACTATTAAAAGGAACCAAGGATGACTTCAACAAGTGGAAGGACATCCCATGCTCTTGGTTGAGTAGACTCAATATTGTAAAGATGTCAGTTCTACCCAAGGCACAAGATATGTTCAGTGCTATCCTGATACAAATCCCAGCATCTTTCTTTAAAGAATTGGAAAAGCAGATTATCAAATTCATATGGAGAGGGAAGAAACCGAGAATTAGCAGAGAACTCTTCAAGAAGGACAAAATTGGAGGGCTTGCTTTATCCAACTTAAGCACACACTATACAGCCACAGTGGTCAAAACAGTATGGTTCTGGTATAATGATAGATATTCAGACCGATGGAAAAGGATTGAAAACCCAGAAATAAAATCATAAGCATACAAACAGTTGATCTTCGATAAGGGCCCAAAAAGCATCAAATGGGAAGCAATGTCTTATTCAATTCATGGGGCTGAGCCCCGGTGGCGTAGTGGTTGTGCACGGGACTGCAGCCCACTGGGATGGAGGTTCAATTCCAGCTCACAGGAGCAAAGGCTGGGCCTCCTACTCCCACCACCTGAGGGCAGTGATGCCTAAAAAACTAAAAAAAAATAAACCTCAATTCATGGTGCTGGAAAAAATAGATATATATTTGCAGAAAAATTAAGCAAGACCCTTATCTTACTCCGTGCACAAGAGTAAACTTAAGGTGAATGACAGACCTCAAGGTAAAAGCCCAAGATATCAGGACTATCAATCAAGGAGTTGAAACAAATCTGAGAACTTTGAAACAGGGAATACATAGGCTAATGGAAATTGGGAAGAACACAAGCACCGAAGAAGCACAAATTGACCAGTGAGATATGCTAAAGATAAAACACTTGCATACATTGAAAGAATTCACCAAAAGAGTAATAAGAGAGACCACAGAATGGAAAACATCTGTAGCAATAACACATCAGACAAAGGTCTTATTATTAAAATATACAATACCCTGCTAACTTAAAAGAAAAAAAATTGTCCACTGAGGAGGTGGGCAAAGGACATGACCATAAGGTTCTCAAGGACAAAAATCCAAATGGCCAACAAATATATGAGAAAATGTTCCAGTTCTCTAGCCATAAGAGAAATGCATATTAAAACAACATTGAGATACCATCTAACATCCTCAAAGATTGCTCAATTCAAGAAATCAGAAAGTAACAAGTGCTGGCAGGGCTGTAGAGAGAGATAGAAACTCTATTCCACTGCTGGTGGACCTGTAGGTAGGTACAGCCACTATGGAAATCGATTTGGCAATATCTAAAACAGTTGGAAATTGAGCTACCATACAACACAGCAATCCCCCTACTAGCAATATACCCAAAAGAGACAAGAGACAAATCATGGTCAGACATCTTTGCTCCAATGTTCATCGCGGCACAGTTCACAATTGCAAGGAGCTGGAAACAACCCAAATTTCCCTCAACAAATGAATAAAAAAACTGTGGTACATACATACAATAGAGTATTATGCATCCCTGAAAAGCAGTGATGAATACATGAAGCACATCACCACATGGGAAGCACTGGAGAAAATTATGCTAAGTGAAGTAAGCCAAGCACAAAAGAATAAGTGCAACATGAGCACTAAGGTAAATTCCAAAAAATCCAAAGGGGCATAGGGAAGAAGCTATGGTATACATACATCCCTAGGGTGAGGTCCAGGTAATATGGCGGGGGCCAGACTAAACTCAGATATATATATATTATAAGCTCACTAAAAAGGAGGAGAAAGAAAAGGGAAAAGAAGACATGGGTAGACCAGGGAACAGGGCACTAACCCACCCAAGAGGGTGGGTGGAGATATTGTTCATATCTCCACAGGAAACGAGAAATCAGACTTCAACCTGATGCCTCAAGACAAGGATGCAACACACTGACTTAAAGCAGGGAACCAATAGAGAGGCCTGACAGGTCAGCCCCATTACCAACTATGTGGATAGGACTCCCTCCCACCCCACCCCCCACCCCAAGCCAGAAGAATCCACTTCAGAGGACAGTACTGTAGCTCCAGCTCCATGAGAGGGACGTGTCTTATCAGAGCACATTGGAGTCAACTAGGGGGGAGGGTAAAAAGAGTGAAGCACATCCTGACCCAGAAAGCCCTGAGGACAATGTTTCTGCTCAGAGAAGTCAATGCACAGTGAGGACCATAGGGCCGGAGCCACCATGAGACACAACATTCCTCACTGATCCATAGCACCAGGTGGGACAACACTAGAGACACATGGCAGAGATGGTGTCTGCCCTAAACTCACCATGGTGAAGTCAGACACTGGGGGTGTGCAACAGAGCAGCAAGGGAAGCAGAGCAAAGAAGTCCCCAGGGAACACCAAAAACAGAGTGTGGGGCCAGGGTGAGGTACCCCATCAGACTCTACTGGAAAACACTCATAAAGGATGACAAATAGACCTTGAACTATTTAACAGGTTTGTTGGTGTTGATGTTGTTGCCTGTCTGTTGTTGTTGTAGTTTATTGTTTTATTTCTTATTGTTCTTGTATCAGGGCATATTGTTCTAGCTGCATTTCTATCTGGATGGGATAGGGGGGATAAACAAGCTGGAAAAGAGAACAACAGGATGACAGTCCTGGGGGACATGGGAGAGGGGAAAATGGGGGGAAAAGGAGTAGGTGTTGACAGGTCCAGGGACAAGGGAACAGCAAGTGACCAAAAATCAATAGCGAGGAGGGTGTAGGAGGTCTGGGAGGGCTAGAATAAGGACAGTGTAGCCGAGAGGAATTCCTGAAATCCAGATGAAGACTGAACATGATAGTGGGACAGGAGGAAAGTAAAAAGAAATAGAGGAAAGAACTAGGAGGCTAAGGGCATTTATAGAGATCTAAACACAGGCATAAACTTGTGTAAATATATTTATGTTATGATGAAGGGGAAATCGACCTATGTACATATATTTATAGAGTTAATATTAAGGAAACACAGTGACCCCTGACTCAAGTACCCCCCCAATACAAGAACATCTTGTTCTAATAATGCGGCAGTCTAAGATGCTCACCTTCTCAAGTGGATGCATAAGCAAAAGTGGCGAAGAAAGCTAATGGTGCCTGACTATCAGGGGATGTAGAGTCTGGGGCCTTAAATGCTTGAAGATAAACAAGTGGTCATCTAGCTGAGAAGCAACAAAGACCACATGGAAGAAACACAGCAGCCTGTGTGATCATGAGGTGTTGAGGGAATCAGCTATTAAACATTAAAGAACAAAAAAATCACATCATTGTGAATGAGGGGGAGTACAGAGTGGGGACCCAAAGCCCATCTGTGGGCAACTGGACATTTCCTCACAGAAGACCCAGGGAGGGCATGAAGTAGTCAGGGTGCAGTGTAGCATTGATGAATCATACAATGTTCCTCCAATTCTTTAATACTTCCTTCTCACCCCACCCCCCACTATCATGATCCCAGTTGTACATTACAAATCCAGCTGGACAGGAGGAGGTACACTGGTACAGATATGAACTAGAAAAACAGGGATCCAATCCAAAAAAATCCCTTAGGACCAGTTGTGAGAGGGACCAAAATGGAAGGGTGGAGGGAAGGTGGGGTAGAAAGAGAGAAGAGATTGCAAGAAACTGTATATGATCTCCTCCCTGGGGGACAGAGAGCAGAGAAGTGGGTGAAGGGAGACTTCTGATGGTGTAAGTTATGACAAAATAATAATACTTTATAAATTATCAGGGGTTCATGGGGGAGAGGGAAATGAGGAGTGAATTCCAGGGGCTCAAGTAGAAAGCAAGTGTTTTAAGAATGATGAGGAAAACAAATGTACAAAAGTGCTTGACACAATGATTGTATGTGTGGATTGTGATAACAATTGTACAAGCCCCCAATAAAGTGACTTAAAAAAGAAAGGAACTAAAATAACCCCAAGAAGCCATGTAAGTAATGCATCAACTAAATTATTTTATTTTTTGCTTTATGCTTTTTAAATATTTTTCTCTATATAAAATCCTTAAAATATACACCCATAGAGACAGTAACTGGATCAAAAGGTACTTGGAGTTACAGGAGGGAAGGGTGAACGACAAAGGGGGCCAAGAAGGAGTACCAGAGGGAAGAATATATTCTAAAAGTGTGGTGACAATGACACAACTCTTTTAATATGTTTAAACTATTGAATCTTATGTGAATTATATGTCAATAAAACACAGTATTTTTTAAAAGAGGGTTCAACAATCGGTATGTAGGACACTCACTGATAAGAGCAGTATTTACTTCAAAAGTATTTACTTCATGTTTAGGGCAGGATATTGAACCTGGATATTTTTACATAGTTTTAGAAAATAAATCCCATTTCTGTTAGGTATAAAGATGTCTCAGTCCAGATGTATAAGCTCTTTATGTTATTAGGAATAACTTTGCCTAACAAAGTCAAAACTGTGTGCTGCCAGTGTATGCCAGTATGCTTTCCCAATTGAGAACTCTTGAGTTCTGAGTACGTTTCTGTTTCCATGAATGTGGAGATATTTCATTATTTGTGGGGCAATCATTTAGGTAAACTGGAAAGGCTGAGCAGTTATCTTGAGCCATAAGCCTGTCTCCTAGGAAACTGGGTGCAGGTGTCACAATTGATGACATCAGAATGCTTTCCCTCTACAAAGTCCCCAGTAACTTCAGCTTTGGGCTCATTTCATCCAAGGTAAGTAGTGACTATGGGGGGTTTGTAGCTCTGTGTTGACCTTTTACACAGTTAGAACAGGATAAGGCTTCTTTTATCCTGGTCAGTACTTTATTTTTATACTTGATTTGTATCAGTGGCAAACGTGTTCAACAATATTTTCCTTTCAGGTCACGGGAAGAAAATCAAAGAGCGCCTCCCTCAAGTCCTGTGTGCCAAGACATCAGAGAAAAGGTTAGACATTTGATTCACCTGTCTGATAGGAATGTAACAGCACTTTATTTTCTTTTATGACTGTGTCTCTGTATGAAAGGCTCATTTATAGAACAGGTCACCCACTGAACCGTCTCCATTAATATCAGATAATATTTCCTACGCTAAATACTAGGTAGGCTTTTTGAATTAGGATGAGCGTGTGACAGGAAATGTTATATTATCTGCTTAGTTTCACCACCCCTGAACCCAGTTTAAACTAAAAGTTCCATCAAAGAACTTCTCCCTATACAGATGAATGCCTTGACTTTCTGAAGAGCTTTAGACCATTTTGTACTTATCTTATAGGTTTGAGAGACATCATTAAGTTTGAACTAGTAGTATGCCTATGTTCTTAGTTCACAAAGCCAAATAGTCTAATACCAACCTCTCTTAGAAACACAAGACCTGTTAGAGTAGTTCCTGTTATGTTTTCATAGATCTTAGAGCTATGAGAGAAATTGAACTCCCCAGGCCTGAAATGGCCTTCAGTCCTTTTTCCTACACTGCTAGTTAGTTACTTTCTAGAAAGATCTCTGAAGGATGATCTCACTTAAGAATTATACTCTGAGGGCTGAGCCCCGGTGGCGTAATGGTTGTGCGTGGGACTGCGGCCCACTGGGATGGAGGTTCAATTCCAGCTCACAGGAGCAAAGGCTGGGCCTCCTACTCCCACCACCAGAGGGCAGTGATGGCTTAAAAAAAGAATTATACTCTGCTATGCATCCCTGTAAGGAGTCAATATGGCATGGTGTTTACAAATTGGGTAATTAACTATAAACTCGTCAGTTGAAAATCACCACCTCCTCTGTGGTTGAAAGATGGAACTTTGTATTCCCTAAAAGAGTTACACACACAGAAACTTAATCCGCAATGACTTGCTTGCGGTGAGTTTTTGAAAAATTTTGAGCCAATTATGACTCATAGTGGTCCTGTAGGATAGAGCACAACCTTGCCTATGGGCTTCTGAGACTGTAACTATTTACAGGAGAAGAAAGGCCCATCTTTCTCTTGAGGTGCTGCTGCTGCATTTGAATTGCTGACCTAGCAGCTCAACATGTATAATCTAATTTAAGTAATTATTGGGAAAGATCAAGTAGGAACTCAGGCTCCATATATTTTCTTTCTCAGATCATTATACTACCATTTACCATTTTAATCAACTTATCAAACTCCTCATTGGTTTTCTGTGCCTGCCCCCCATTCCCATCTCCCTCTTCTATTATCTTCTGTTTCACCAAAGTTAACACTTCCCTACCCCCTAGCTTTCTGCTTTCATTCTCTCATGTTTCTTTTTCTTTAATGAAAATATTTTGATACCTTAAATTAACAGTCATCTCATACAATATATCTCCTGCTGTTTTAGTCAACTGTTTTCATCATAATTTCCTCTGAGTCCATCCATGACACAAGGTGTTTCACAATTTCATCATTAATCCTTAACTATATAGTGTTCCATTTTGTGTATGTACCAAAGTGTTTTTATCCTTTATTCCACTAATGGACACTTAGGTAGTGTCCATCTTCTTCTTTTTGTGAACCATGACTGTGTAAATCAGGGTAGATTGGAGAAACAAATCCTGGGAGACTCATATGTGTATAACAAAATATTAAACAGAGTGATTGTACATTAAGAAAAAAATCCCAGGGGATGAGCCCCGGTGGTGTAGTGGTTGTGCGCGGGACTGCGGCCCACTGGTACGGAGGTTCAATTCCAGCAGTGGGGCTGGGCCTCCTACTCCCACCGCCGGAGAGGAGTGATGCCCCCCCCAAAAAAAAATCCCAGGCAGAGCCCTGGTGGCGTAGTGGTTATGCGCAGGACTGCGGCCCACTGGGAGAGAGGTTCAATTCCAGCAGTGGGGCTGGGCCTCCTACTCCCACCACCAGAGAGCAGTGATGTTCAAAAACAAAACAAAGCAAAATTGTAAAAAAAAAAATTGCAGCCCAGTCCAGATCAAGTCCATAAGTCTAATATGAGCCCATATGACTGATACCAATCTACAAAGTCCTCCTCAGACTCATGAAACACATGTAATGATGGCGAGTGCTGGGAGATCACAGGCCAGTGAGTAGAAGGTCTTGTGGATCCAGTGGCATTGTAAGCATCTCAGTACTTTCAGAG
The DNA here is from genome assembly GCA_004026705.1 of Nesogale talazaci. Taxonomy (NCBI): domain Eukaryota; kingdom Metazoa; phylum Chordata; class Mammalia; order Afrosoricida; family Tenrecidae; genus Nesogale; species Nesogale talazaci. The sequence continues at coordinate 23,226 of PVJH01008301.1, forward strand.
GGTATCCATGTGACTTCACCACCTCAGGCCATTACCGTAGCTCCAAGTATCTTGTCAGGGGTAATGTCTCCCAGGGAGTTGGCCTCCCCGTTAGTTTAAAAGAGAGTAAGTTTGGGTCCCACCTCAAACAAGCAATTTGTCCCCTTAGCACCTCCAAATAAGGTCATCTGATTGACAGACTAAACGACACCCTTTCATCCTTAATCTTCTCAAATTGACAACAGACTATATAACTACCACAGTGAGCTAAAACGATTACTGTTTGGGGACTCATAACCTCAGTCATTTTTTACATTTTATGGTTAGAGAATCCTACGAGACCATTCCCAATATTGGCATTCACTTAGTTAATGTTAGTTGGCACACGCACCATCCTGTTATCTTCAGCTATCTGGTTCAGTGTTCAACAGGCACTGATCCTGTGGCATCATAATTGTGTCCTGGGAATCAAGATGCAACTGACAGAGGTAAGTCACCAATACAAACCACTGTGATGTCATCTCATTACCAGCTTCTTTTTTGAACAAATATCACTATTTCAAGTTTCACTGTCTTCCACTTGAGAGGCAGCAGAGACAAATGAATGGATGGTTCTCAGTGATTTATGGTCAAGGACCATTGTGCAAACTAACAAATAGTCTAAAAATTTTATTAACAAAATTAACCACTAAAATAGGAAAACATAGAAACTTCAAGGTTATCTTTGGTTCAATCTCTTAGATAAGTGGTCAGGAAACTGCAACTCATGATCCTTATGCAGCTCTTTCAGTGTGAACATGCAGCTCTGAAGTAACATTGAGAACATTTGAAGATTATTTCATATCACAGTGATTTCATTTGTTTGGAAAAACATATTTAATGCTCTTGAGTGATTTTTTTTTAATTAGGCATCACTGCCCTCTGGTAGGAGTGGGAGGCCCAGCTTTGCTGCTGCTGGATTTGAACCGCCAAGCCAGGGGGCCGCAGTCCCACACTCAACCACTACGCCACCGGGCCTCAGCCCCAGTGATTTTTTTTTAAAAATCATTTTATTAGGGCCTCATACAATTCTTAACACAATCCATATATACATCTATTGTTTGCAAAGCACATTTGTACCTTTGATGCCATGATCATTCTCAAAACATTTTCTGTTTAAGCCCTTGGTATTGACTCCTCCTTTTTCCACTCCCTCCCTGCTTCCTCATGAACCCTTGATAATTTATAAATTATTTTGTCATATTGAATGCTGTCAGATATCTCCCTTCACCCACTTTCCTGTTGTCTATACCCCAGGGAGGAGGTTAAGTGTTGATCGTTACAATCAATTCCCCTTTTCTACCCCACCTGCCCTCCATCCTCCTGGTATCGCCACTCTCCCCATTGGCCCTAAAAGGATCATCTGTCTGGATCCACCATGTTTCTGGGTCATATCTGTACCAGTGTACATCCTCTGGTCTAATTAGATTTTTTAGGTAGAATTCAGATCATGATAGTGGGAGGGAGGAAGCATTTTAAAATCAGAGGAAAGTTGCGTATTTCATCGTTGACACACTGTGTACTGAGTGGCTCATCTCTTCCCCACAACCCTTCTGTAAGGGGATGTCACTTCCTCTGCGGATGGACCTTGGGTCCCCAGCCTGTACTCCCCCTCATTTATGATGATATAATTTTTAGTTCTTTGATGCCTGATAACTGATCCCTTTGACACCTCATGGTCACACAGGTTGGTGTGATTCTTCCATGTGGGCTTTGTTGCTTCTGCACTCGATGGCTGCTTGTTTATCTTCAAGTTCTTAAGACCCCAGACGCTATATCTTTTGATAGCCCGGCACCATCAGCTTTCTTCATCACATTTGCTTATGCACACCTTTGTCTTCAGAGATCATATCAGGAAGGTGGGTACACAATGATATGAATTTTGTTCTTTGATGCCTGATAACTGCTTCCATTGATATCTCGTGGTCACACAGGGTGGTGTGCTTCTTACATGTGGATTTTGTTGCTTCTGAACTATATGGCCGCTTGTTTGCTTTCAAGCCTTTAAGACTCCAGATGCTATATCTTTGATAGCCAGGCACCATCAGCTTTTTTCACCACTTTTGCTTGGGTACACATTTGTCTTCAGTGATTGTGTCAGGACGGTGAGCACCAAGGGATGTCAATTTAGTAGAACAACGTGTTGTGCATTGAGAAAGTATTTGAGTAGAGGTCCAATATCCCCGCAATGCAGCCTCGGTCCTGACCTTCAAATTAAATTCCCCTGGCAGGAGGCAGCTGTCCACATAATTGGGAACAGGGCTGGGCCTGCTCTTGAGTGATTTTAAAGTTGTTAGGCAGGATAGGATTGGCTCTTCTGTCTCAAAAGTTTGCTGACCCCTGTCTTATATCACTATGATGAAGGGACTCCAGGTCTGTTCTCATTGCACAAGCCTGTCATTCTGTTATCTCCCACAATTGAGTCACATCAGGCCATTGTAAAACTCTGCAAATATTTTTCGCGTATGCTGAAAAGCACAATACTTGTCCTCATGGCAAGCACTGATTGATATCTGACACCATTGCCCTTGCCACCCTTGCTATTAGTTGCTTTGTTTCAGCCATACATGTTGTTGTTGTTGGTTTTCGGTCTAACTGTCCTCATATTTATATGTTGATCTGCATATTTGGCCATATGAAGCCATAATGATAATCAAGATATAACACATATCCAATCACATGCACATCTCCTGTGTTCCTTTGTCTTTTCAGAAAGTAACATGGGCTTTTGTGCCTTTGAATATGGGTATATTTTTTATTAATTCCAAACGCACCTGATTTATTAGTTGTCATGATCATTAATCAAGAACTCTGCTTTTTGGGCTGAGCACCAGTGGCGTAGTGGTTGTGCGCGGGACTGCGGCCCACTGGGACGGAGGTTCAATTCCAGCAGTGGGGCTGGGCCTCCTATTCCCACCGCCGGAGAGCAGTGATGTTCCCCCCCCCCAAAAAAAAAAAAAGAACTCTGCTTTTCAAGGTCTGGGAATTCCAGGAGTAAAATTATGCTTCCTTTATATCCAAATGCTATTGAATACTTACCTGAAGTCATATTAGTAAGTGTATGTTTATTATATTCATTGCAATCAATGAATAATGCAGAGTTCAGTGATGAGCTCAAGCTTATATGCAGTAAAAAAGAAGAAAAATATAAGCATTTAGAGAACACCAGCATCATACAGCCAAGGTAACTAGATAACTTTGAAGCTAGATACTGACTTTTGTCCCATCACAGTGAATCCCCACAGTAGAAAGATGCCTTGGAAGGTTAAAGAACAATCTTACCACAAGCGAATTTTCTAGATTCTTTCAGATACTTGTTTAATTAGATCTACTAATTTGCTTTCCTGAGACAATAGACATCATGTGTAAGTATCAAGATCGTAAACATCAATATACCCAGGTGTTAGTTTCTGAATGTACCCTGAGTGTTTTGTGACAAATGTATTACACAATGAAAACCATTGTTGGAGAAAGTTTCAGAATGTATGGAAAGATTCGGCCCACCGTGTTGGTTCCCTAAGACTGTCATAACAGAAGAGCACAAAGTGCTTTAAAGAATAAGAATTGCAGGCCATTGTTGTGGAAAGTAGACTCCAAGTCAAAGTCGTGGCCATGCTAACTCCTTCAGAAGGTTCTTGGACCCAGGCACATACAGACTTTTCCATGCCTTTTCCCTAGGTTATGGCAGCTTCTAAGGGTAGTGAGATGCCTTGGCTGTCAGCTACCACTGTAGTCACATAGCTGCCTTTCCCTTCTCTCTATAGGCTTATGTATCTTTTCTGCTAAAAGGATACCAGTCATACAAGATTCAGACTCAATCTATTCTCGTATGACCTTATATCAACCTACACGATAGTATTATCAAAGGGTCTATTTCTCAATAAGGTCACAACCACAGGTATTAGGTTATGACTTTGCAGTATCTTTTGGGACATATAATCCTATCAATAACACTCCCAGTATGGGTTTCAGAAGATAAGCTTTACTCAAGGCAATGATTCTCAAAACATAGTAGACCTCTTAAATATGTTTCACTTAGCTTTGTATTTAAATTAGGTGAGAGTTTATAGAGTAAATCACTAATCTTATATTCAACCATTCGTGCCCATTTTCTTCAACCTGTCCATTGTCATGCCCTCAACATGCCATCACTTATTGTGCTTTCTTCCTCTGTTTTGTTTTCCTTTGTCTCTCTTTCCTGACTGACTCTCTGGACTTCTGTATTGAGTGAATGCTGCCATTTTGGTCTTAAATGGTTGATTACTCTACCACAGGTGTAAGTTAAGTTCTAGACATGTATGGTAACTATGAGCCATGGTCTAGGGCCCTTCTAACTCTATTTGACCAGTAAACCTGGTCTCTTATGGGCTCCATGTAATGTGACTAGGCTCATTTCAAAGCCTACATTTTAAACTATTATCAAAATATCCTATAACAAAGGTGCCCTATCCTTGATAGTGTAGCGGGTTACATGGTGGGCTGCTAGCCACAAGTTCAATAGTTCAAAACCACCAGGCATTGCTCGGGAAAAGATAAGACATTGTAAATCTCTATAAGGCTTATAGTCTCAGGAACACACAGAGGCAGTTCGCCCTTACTTATAGGGTCACTATGACTCAGAACAAGCTTAATGGCACTGAGATGTAAACTTTAAAACTGATTAAGTGAATTGTTGGCTGTCCTGATAATAATCAGGAACTCTGTCAGATTCACAGAATGCGATGAGCAAAATTGTGCTTATTTTACATCCTAATGTTACTGAGAACGCTCCTGAGACTGTATTAATAAATGTACACTTATTATTATTCACTGCAGTTCAGTAAACAATGTGAAGTCCATCAGTCAGCTCAAGCCTGCATGTAAGAAAAGAAAGAAAAAGCATTTAGAGGAGAATATCAGCATCACACTGCAACCAAGGTAACTAAGTCATTCAGAAGATAGGTAATGACTTGTGTCTGTTACAGTACAGAGTTGTCATGGCAGGCAGAAAAAGAACGGATGTGATAAACAGATTTTGTTGGGTCCCTCATATTTTAGTTTAATTAGCTATACAAATTTTCTTTTGCAAGACAAGAGACATCATTTGTACATGTAGAAAAGGTCCAGGTATTAGTTTCTGGATGTACCCTGAATGTTTTGTGGCACAATGTATATTACCCAATGAAAAGCATTTTTTAGAGGAAACTTTCATGATGATTGAATATATTGGGCCTACTGTATTCATTCCCTAGGGCTGCCATAATGGAAGAGCACCAAATGGGTGACTTTAAACAACAAAACGGAGGTGTTTGTGTGTGTGTGTGTGTGTGTGTGAAGAGTCCGAATGAAGTAGTGATTTACTCTGGGACATATGCACACAGACTCTTCCAGGCATTTTTCATAGATTATGGCTGCTTCTAGCCTTCATTGGCTGCTGCCTCTGTAAACACATTGTTGTCCTTAACTTCTCTGCATAGCCTTGTATATCTTCTCTGTTACAAAGACACCAGTCAAATAGGATCCAGATTCACCCTATTCCAGCATGACCTTATTACCTAATTACCATCTTTTTCAGATCAAAAGATGTATCCAGTTTTTAGAGCAGGAAAGCAAAAAAAAAATATTTGGAACCAAATAATACCAGTATACTTTAATGTTCTGGTGTACCACACCTTCAGATCATAAGATGCACCCATGTTTTCCCCCCACTTTGGGGCAACATAGGTGTGTCTTATGGTCTGACAAATACGGTAATGCCATTATCAAAGGCTCTATTTCTGAATAAATTCACTTTCACAGGCACTGTGTATGACTTCAAAGTACCTTTGCGAGCAGTTCGACTTTACCAATATGGACACTGTGAGTCAGAACTGACTGTGGTGGCAGTGAGATCTAAACTTTAGAACTGATTAAGTACTCTCCTCAAGAGACTTTGTCTCATGCATTGTGAAGAAAGTGAAGAGTGCCTATTAACCTTGTGAATACTTAATAAGTCTGTTGCTTTAAGTGGCTGATTTTCACAGTTCTATGGAAAAATATGTTAAAAGTCACCAGTGAATTACAAATGTCACAATCTGTGACCATTTCCTTACTTCACTCGGCTTCATTTAACTATATTTGATCATGTCTTCGCAGTCATCACTTGTACCTCATTTTTCTATTCTCCTATATGCCTGGGAATTCTGTTTTCCTTTTTAATACTCCCCGTCATCATAGTATCCCCCATGTTTCTGCCCAGAGCTGATGACAAAGAATATATGTCTAAGAAGACATAGTTTGCTATAGCAGCTAGGGAAGTAAATTAGATATTAGAAAAATCACATTCACCCTCCCATCATATCTTAGTGGGACCTTTCATCCATCACACAAACTACTGGGGTTCTAATTTTTTCTTCTATAGCAAGGAAATTAACTATTTTCCCTGCCTACACTACAGTGCGAAAAGGAGGATAAAAGCAGAATTGGTACAAAAAGTTTGGGGTGGTCATGTTGGGAAGGGAAAAATAAAGAGTCGTTGTTATCAAAGAGCTCAAATAGAAAATGTTTCAAAAATTATGATGGCCACATCTGTACAAGTTAATTTGATACAATTGATTTATGGATTGTTATAATACTTATAGGAGCCTCTAATAAACTCATTAACAAGTGTGATGTGCAGATACTATATGGAAAAGTATACTACTTATTATTCATTATTACTAGTAAAGGACACTTGTGCCAAGCAGAAGGTTTTTGGATAAATCTTGTTTGTTTCTGAGGGGATGAAAACATGACCTTGTATTGATTATGTCAGATTTTCATCAATTCGTACAATAGGATCAATCTATGTACAGTATTTTTTAGAGCAGTTGTTCTCAACCTTCCTAATACCACGACCCTTTAATACAGTTCCTGATTTTGTGGTAACTCCCCAGCCATAAAATAATTTTTATTGCTACTTCATAACTGTACTTTTGCTACTGTTATGAATTGCGTAATCCCTGTGACAGGGTCATTCGACCCCAAAGGGTTTGCGACCCACAAGTTGAGAATCACTGAGTGTCTATCAGAGCCTTAAATGAGGACGCCAATTTTCCTAACATTGAAGTGTGTGTAGAAATGGTCATTGACCAGTGTTAAATGTTTATCCAATATCAGCACATGTTTTTTTGACTATTTCTAATTCAATAAGCAGTACATAATCTTTATGGGCAAAAAGTGAGACAGTCTACCTCTAGGTAACTAACTAGTAATCCTAACTAAGGTTACTATTAATCACAATTGGCTTAATGACAATGACATTGGGCTTTTTTATTTTTTTGCATTTGTATTGACACATACCTCACATAACATACAATTTGATGGTTTAAATATATTTAAAAGTTCGTGCAACCGTCACCCAAATCAATTTTATGTCTCCAGGTTTATTTTTTGTACATATTCTTTAAACAAGCACAAAGGTATTCTTGATGGTTATGTTTCGTGGCAAATATTGAGTCATTGATCTGTTTATATGACAGTACCACACCCCTCATATTGTTGGTATTTCCTCCAACAAAAAGTTCAGGCATCTTGAATATCACATATATGAACCCTTTCTAGATGCAGATGAGTTCGTTTTCCTCTTCCAGTTCCTTTATCTCCACTAGGTACTATGTCATCACTACCACCACCACCACCACCACCACCACCTGTCTCAGGGGAACTTCTCCTGATGAATCATTGCTTGATTCATCATATATGATATAGCAGAAATAAATATGCAGACCTGAACATTATTTATTTTGTTTTTAACTTTTATTGTGACTTGACTCAAGGGTTACTCCTCTGTTTTACATTCACACTTCATGCATATTTTTTTCATCTCACTCATTGCAATCCCCACAATGTTACATTACTAAACCATTTCTTCCCTGTTTCCTGTTTTCATTGCTTCTTCTTTCCTTACCCTTCTGAACTTTGTCCTTAATAAATACTACCCTTCTCTTAAATAGTTGATTATTCTAAAGCATGTGCACCTCACTAGTGTTATTGTTCTTTTTTAGACCCTTTTGTTGTTGGGATGAAACATAAGAGTGAGTTCAGGTCCAGCCATGAAGGGTGACTAACTGCCATAGTTTTGAGGTTCTACTACTCTATATTCCATTAGTAAAGTCGGTCTCTTCTGACTTTGGGTTTTGTTCTGTTTCTCAACCTTCTTCAGAGGAATCGGTAGTCATAGTGGGGCATCATCTGTGGTCTCGGGGTTGTAGAGACTGACGTTTTCATGGTTCCTTATTCCACGGAATAGCTGTTTCCATAAGTCTTTAATTTTTCATCTCTTTTTTCCTCTGGATGGAAGAGAGCATCTTAGATGGCTCCTTAGAGGCTTTTAAGATCCTGATCACTACTCACTCGTATTGGATATGGTATCAGGTCAGGTAAACTGGAGAAGCAAATTCATAAAAAGGAATAAAACAGCTTTATGAAATTGGATACTGAGAAAACATCCTAGCCCAGTCCAGATCAAGTACATAAGTCTGATATTACCTCATCTGTCCAATACCAATCTATAAATTACTCTTCAGACTTACTAAACACATGCAATGACACCAAATGCAGGAATAGCACAGGCCAGTGGGTGAAAAGCCTTGTGGATCCAGTGGTGCTAGAAGCATCTCAGCACTGACAATGGGTTTCCACATGGTTTCTCCAGCTCCAGGCCTCTGGTTGCACTAGCGTGACTCCATCACACTCATCGTGACTAATGTCTCAAACGAGGTAAGTTTATCTGGTCTCCGGTGAGCAATTTACCTCCATGTTACCTCCACATGAGATCATCAAGCTTCCACTTGATTTACAGGCTAGACTTCACCCCTCTACAAGTTGACACCAGATTATGTAACTACCACAGATGTAGAACATTCTGTGTAACCCAATTACGCCAATTGATTTTTGTGTTGGTTATATCTAAGAAAATTTAATAATCATGCCTACTATGTACTCTACCACATTCATTAATATATTTACAATCACTGTAGATGTACACATATACATATCCTTTGTCAAATGTGTGTATATCCATATGGGTGTACACCCATTCATCCCACACCAGCTCGGCTTGCTTCTTGATCTCTGTATCTACTCATAGCTCACAATTATGCATTTATACTTGTTCTGTAGTACTTGATGCTTCATGAAGAAAATCACTGGGTCACAGGTAAAATTTGACTAGATTATTTGACCTCTTTTACACCCAGATCTGATAATGTAGTGGGGTTTGCACTAGACTGCTTCTCATTGGGGACAATAGAGTAGAATAGCATCTTGGAAGACTCAGACATTTGGGACATTTTTAATTTCCATCTCCTTGGGACTCAAATTCAATGTTTTTGAGTTGGTTCTGACTCATAGCGACCCTCTATGACAGGGTAGAACTGTGTGTCTGTGTGTCTGAGACTTTTAATCTTTACAGGACTAGAAAGTCTTTCATTGAAAATCCTACTCTTTCATTGAAAATCCAGCATAACACACTATTTTAAGCACATCATTCCGTATCAGTTCTCAGTACCTGAAAGCTCCATAGAGAGTATGAAATCAAGGGAGACAGCAAAGGAAAATCAATAAAGCAGTGTAAGGTAATTTTATTAGAAAGAAACCTGGGGCTACTAGAACAATCACCACAGATTGCATGACCTAAAACAAACCAAAAACTATTTTCTGAAATAGTTCCCGAGGCCAGAATCTGAAATAAAGGTGTTGTTAGCACACTAGTCACTCTAGAAACTCCAGAGGAATAACTTCTCCTTGTATCTTCTGATTTCTCTCTATTGACCATGTCCCCTTGTGTTGTGATCACACTTTCTCTTCTCCATCAAATGGATTTTCTACTGTTTGTGGCCATGTGTAAAATCGCTCTATCTCTCTCTGAATGATGTTTGCGATTGCAAGTAGGGCACATCTGGATATTCAGAATAAATACCTCATCTCACAATTCTTTAAAAACTATTTTTAAATCCTTCTATTGAGTTTGTACAGCTCATCATAATCCATACATCCATCCATTGTGTCAAACACATTTGTACATTTGTTGTCATTATTTCAAAACATTTTCTTCCTACTTAAGCTTGGTATCAGCTGTTCATTTTTTCTTCCCTCCTTCTCTCTCCCTAGCTCATGAACTCTAGAAAATTTATAATTTATTGTTGTTTTGGGGGGCTGAGCCCCAGTGGTGTAGTGGTTCAGTGCGGAACTGTGGCCCACTGGCTTGGTGGTTCAAATCCAGCAGTAGCTCTCCAGGAGCAAAGCTGGGCCTCCCACTCCCACCAGAAGACAGTGATGCCCCCCAATGATTGTTTTTTCATGCCTTAAATCTACAGATGCCTCCCTTCACCCACTTTTTCCCCCATTCCCCAGGGAGGGGGATATATGTAAACCATTGTGATCAGTGCCCTCCTTGCCCCCCTCCCCACATCCCCCTATCCATCCCCCTTCCCCTTCTGGAATTGCTACTCTCATTATTGGTCCTGAGAGATTTATCTGTCTTGGATTCCCTGCATTTCCAGCCCTTACCTTTAACCCCTGTACATGCTCTGGTCTAGTCAGATTTTTTAAGGTAGAATTGGGGTCATGATAGTGGGGAGCAATGAAGCATTAAAGAACTAGAGGACAGTTATATGTTTTAACTAGAGGACAGTTATATGCAGTGCTATCCTGCAACATTCCTCATGATCCTTCTGTAAAGGGATGCCCAGTTTTCTACAGATGGGCTTTGGGTATTCACTCCCCACTCACCCTCATTCACAATGATGTGGTATTTTTTTGTTTTGGGTCTTTTTTGCCTGATCTTATCAAAATCTCATGATCACACAAGCTAATGTGCTTCTTCCACGTGGGCTTTATTGCTTCTGAGCTAGATGGCCACTTGTTTATCTTCAAGCCTTTAAGATCTGAGACACTATATCTTTTGAAAGCCGGACACCATCAGCTTTCTTCACCACATTTGTGTATGTGCCCATTTTGTCTTCAGTGATTGTGTCAGGAAAGTGAGCATGATGGAATGCTAGGTTATTAGAACAAAGTGTTCGTGCATTGAGTGAGCACTTGAACAGAGGCCCAATGTCTATCTGCTACCTTAATACTGACATATAAATATATGTACAGAGATCTATTTCCTTATCATCATATATACTTACATATGAACATGCCTGTGTTTAGACTTCCATAAATGCCCTTTGCTTCCTAGTTCTTTCTTATATTTCCTGTTATCCTGTTATCATGTTCAGCCTTCATTCTGGTTTCAGTAATTTCTCTCAGGTACATTGTCTTGATCAAGCCCAGCTAGAAATTCTTCACCCTCCACCCAGTGTGCCAAGACAAGAATGCCATATACCAGCAAGAAGCAGAAAACCAGTAGAGAGGTCTGAGGGCCAGCCCCAATCCCAACACCATGGGAGCCCCACCTCTACCCCAGAAGAATTCACTTCAGAGGACAGCACTAAAGGTATAGCTTAAGGAGAGGAACACATCAGATCAGAGGACACTGGAGCAAACGCAGAGGGTGGGAGTGTGGCCCATCAAGCCCTGAAGAGGATATTCCTGCTCAGAGCAGCCAATGCACAGAGAAGACCATAACGCAAGCTCCACCATGAGACAGGACAGACCTCATTGTCCCATGGAGCTATGGGGAAAAAATACTGGGGACACAGTGCAGGAATTGTGCCCAACTTGACACCCCCCACCAGGCTGAAACACTATGGGCATGCAACAGAACAGTAAGGGAAGCAAAGCAATGGGATTTAGAACATTTTCTTCATTCTCACAAACTTTATTATTTCCTCCACATTTCCCCCATTGGTTGGGAGGAATTTTTGTGACAGATCATATTATACAAGAAGAAGCATTGTTGAGAGAAAAAAAATTAACAGTGTTTAGTTTATTATTCCAATTATCTTTAAATTGTGAGAGGTAAGTTTACAGAGCTGATTATAGATTTACATTCAATATTTCAGACATATACTAATTCAACTTATCCAGTGCAGCCTGCACAATAAACCATTGCTTATTCCATTTCTTCCCTTTGTCTCCAGTTTTCATCCTTTTTCAATCCTCTGAACTTTTCCTTGGGTGAATGATACCCTTTTGATCTTAGATGGTTGATTATGCTTGTTATTGTGACTTTGTAGACACTTGAGCTGCAGTCCACATAGTTGGCAGTTCACAACCACCATCTCCTCTGGGGGTAAGCCCAGGCCTCCTGTAGTCCCTGCCACACTCCCAAGGTGAACATTCCCATATCCATGTAATCGACAATGAAAGCACAAAGGCTCTTGAAAAATGGGTCTAAAATTCAAGGACAGCTTTCTCTTGTCCTAATGAGGAGAACTCAATGGCCACTAACGTTTAGGGCAAAAATGGACAGTGTCTTTCAGAATATGTTTACCTACATCCAGCTGACACATGAAATATAGCCTCCTTTGCAAAAACAGGCTGTTGCATCAGATTTCTCTCTAGCAAGAGCAACATAATTATAAGTAAGTCAGTTACTACCCATGATGTGATAGGTAGGTTTATTTTGCCAACTTGGCCAATAAGAACATGTGGAATTAATAAGGTTGCAGTTTGATTGGAGGGAAAAGAGATATGTCAGCAAGCAGACATAGCTTAGTGCCACTGATTATAGTCTTTGTTTTGTACATTAATTATTGATATATCCTTTTCAAAATTATTCCACAACCATTTACATAAATGCAATATACCTAAGATTAAAGGTCTTTTTTTCAAAGAGTCATCAAATTAACTTGACTTCAGATAGTTTGGTATACGAAACACAGGATTATTGAACCTAGAGACACAACAACCAAAATAAGAGTTCTCAAGGGAAGTATGGAGGGAGGGCAGGGGAAAAGGGACGCTATTGTTAAGGAGCTCAAGAAGGTACAGATCGCGGAGCCCCGGTGGCGTAGTGGTTGTGCGCGGGACTGCAGCCCACTGGGTCGGAGGTTCAATTCCAGCTCCCAGGAGCAAAGGCTGGGCCTCCTACTCCCACCACCTGAGGGCAGTGATGCCTAAAAAAAAAATTAAATTAAAAAAATTTTTTAATTAAAAAAAGAAAGTACAGATTGTGGTATCAATTGTACAATGCTGCTTGATGTGTTTCAACTATGAAGCAATACACGTGAATTCACCCCCAAGAAAGTTGTTATGCACAAAAGAACATGTGGCTAGAGGAAAGTCCCTCAGTGAGAGTTATCTATGATGAAATCAGAGAGGACAGATTGCACCTGCCTTATATATCTAGGAATTTGGCTTTTATTTTGAGTGCGATAAGAAGTTATGAAGCTTTTTTAATTGAAAAGTTCTTTTCAATTGAAGCTTTTCTATGTTTTAGTGTGTTATTGTGCTTAGTTTTTTTGGCTTTGTTTTTTCTTTGGGGTTGGGTTAGCTTTTTTGGTAAGAATTTCTGTGTAGGAAATCTAGGATAAGTAAGTCTTAGAGAGAGTAACTTGATTAAAAATTTTCTGGGGGTATAGCAGAGGCATTGGAGGAAAATGGAAAGATAATAACAATGAATACAAGAAAGAAGCAAATGTTGTAAAATTTATTGTGATAATGGTTGTGCAACTCTTCTTGATATGATTAAACTGTTGCGATATATGTTATGTAGATGTTGTGCCAATAACATTCTTTAAAAAAATTAGCATGGTGTAAGAATGTTTCATTAAAGCTCCTGTGACAGTGAAAGGACATGTGAAATATTTGATATTTTGGCAAGTGTTTTACATATTTCAAGAAAGAAAACTGCTGCAATGCTTACACTAATTCTGAGTTTAATTGAAAAATACACTACTAGGCCACACCCTGGTGGCCAAGCAGGCTATCCACTGAGCTGCTAATCTCAAGGTCAGCAGTTTGAGCCAACCAGTTTCTCTGAGGGTGAAAGATGAGGCTGCCTGCTCCTATAAAGATTGAAAGCCTTGGGCTGAGCCCCGGTGGCATAGTGGTTTGCGCGGGACTGTGGCCCACTGGGTTGGAGGTTCAAATCCCGCAAAACAACCAAAAAAAAAAAAAAGGAAAAATACTCTACTTACAGATTCTGTTGAGAATTTTCATTGCAGTGAAACCAATCCCAACTGTCTTCTCTCCACTTTATTGAGCAGTAAACTAATGATACACTGGGTACAGATCCCCAGAAGGTCAGCACTACCCAAAAAAAGAAAGGTAGTGATACACCACCAGAACTGGCGGACCTTTTTATATGACTGTCGTTGAGCTCAGGGCTATATTTTCCAGAAAATACTGTGGTTGTTCCTGCTTGGCTGGTACTCAAGTGGTGGTCCCTGATTGGCTGGGATCAATCTAAGTTCCCACTTGGCATGGTCCCAGCTTGTCAGGCTCAAGACCTCTGACCTGTCCATTTCTGGTATGTAGTGATACATCAGGCTGCTATCCCTGCACATGTCAAAATGATCAGACAATTATTAATGAACTTCAACCTGGAGCCTTTCCTAACCAATGCATTTTCCTCTATCTTGAAGCATCTCACTACACTGCTTGCCTTTCAATAGATTGAAATACTTTCAATACATTTGCATGTGATAGATAACCAAGAACAAATATTGAAATTCAAGTTTTAAAGGACAAGAATGAAATTGTGTTAGCCTGGGTAGAGAAACAAATTCATAGGCACTCATATGTATATAAGAAAGAGCTTGATGTACAGGAGTGATTGAATATTGAGAAAACTTCTCAGCCTACTCAAGATCAAGTCCTGATGTTAGTTCATATGTCTGATGCCAATCTAAAAATTCTTATTCAGACTCTTGAAACATGAGCAATGATGCAGAATGCAGGAAAATCACAGACCAGTGGGTGGAAAGTTTTGTGAATTCAGTGGCAGTAGAGCCATCTCAGTGCTTGCTGGGTTTCCTGGTGGCTCCTTCAGCTCCAAGGCTCTAGTCAGCAAACATGTCTTAGCAGGAAGTGAGCATGTGTCCTGCCTCCAGCAAGCTATTTATCTCCTTAGCACTGCCAAATGAGGTCCTCAAGCTGTAACCTGATTGGCAGGCTAACCTCCATCTTTTCACTCTTAAGTCTCAAATTGACAGCAAATTATTTAACTACACAGCCCATCCCTTGTCAATTTGACACTTTCACAAAACTCTTTACCCATATAAAATTTTCAAACAAACAATAATAAAATCATATCTGTACCTAACAGGATAAAAGTAAAATAAATACAGTTAAATATGTTCCACACTATTATTTAAACATAATAGTCTATAAGTTAACAAAACAAAAATATCCCATATTTATGTGAACACCTGCACCTTAATTAAATAATTCTGTAAATATATTGCAGCTCCTATGAAAGTTTGTAAGCCAACCACTTCATGCCTTTACTCCTCATTTTGGGTATCCAATTTCCTTATTGTCCACTCCCAGTGCTCTGAGGAGATAACCATATTCTTTATGTGAAAAATCTTCATTCCAGTTGGAACCTTGTAAAGTCCACATTCATAAGCAAAGTTAAATCAAAACAGGCCATCCATAAAGTCAGTAGAACATGTACCAGCTCACGAACTCAAAAATCTTCTCTTCATCTGGTCAGTTTCTGGTCCACTCAATGTGGACTGTCTCACTTAGCCTCACCGGGGTCTTTAGACCATGGCTTGATCACAAATTCTCAACAACTCTAGCTTCCTTGTGCTAGGTCATGAACTTCAGACCAGTCAAAATACTCTCATCTATTCCTCTAGTTCCTGTAAACCAGGTCCATGGGTGTCAGTGGCCAGACACAACCTGTCTCTTTATTACTGCATTTCTTTCACTTCCACTCAACAAGTGGATCCAGGTGACCACCTAGTAAGCATTTCAGCTTGCCCACAAGCTCCCTTTAACAGTTCACTTTCAGAACTGAGAGTTTTCTTTATGGCTCTAGATAGTTTCCAGTTTCTGCTAAAAAACATGGGTTCAAAATTCAAAAATCCAAAGGATTTCTTTTTCTTTAATCAGTCAACAACACCCCCCCCCAGGCAAGTCTTTTGGAATGCACATATCCTGACTACTCCAAAGCACTGGGTGGTGCTTATTCAAAGCTTTATTTGCTGGCAGTACTAACACATTTAAAGATTCCACTTTTAATGTCTCAAGGCAAGTGGGCTTACAAACTCTTATTTTCATGCTTCCCAATAACCATTTCTAGCAATTACTGTATCAATGAAAATAAGCAGGAGAAATCAGTATAAACAAAGGAGAATCAGATTCTTAAAACTCAATTCTTAAAGCAGCCAAGTATAATCATTATCTATCTTACACTGATCATTATCTAATTTATTCTATTGCTACGAAATATGGGATTAGGCCTCTGACAGCATCAAGCCAGAGCCAGACTGGCTGTCAGTCAATTTGATCTTCTGTCAGCCATTTTCCCTAAACAACTCTGCAATTTCCCTAAGCAGTTCAAGGGGAAATTTTGTCCCCTGAGCAGAAAATGTCCATTAATCACGTTCATTTTCACCATTTCACACAGGAATAACCAAAAACTGCAACAAAACAAAATATTCAAAACTTTACCTTCCCATTTTCTTTCCAGAAAATTGACCTGTAAACTGCAGGGATATGTTTGTTCACTGGATAGCGAAACAAACCAAAACAAAAGCACTACCATGAGGTAGAAGTAAAAAAAGTATCTACTCCTCATCTTTTTCATTTGTTTCTCTATTTTCCCATTCTCAAGGTACCATAATATGCTAGTCTGGGTAGAATGCTGCCCAGTGAGGTATCTGTGTCTTTTCTCCAGTGAGCTATTTATCTCCTTAGTGCCTCCAAATGAAGTAATGATTGATAGGCTAAACTCTACTCCTTCACTTTTAAGTCTCAAATTGACAGCAGATTATGTATTTGCCACAATAATGTTGCAGGGTCTCAGTTGTGAAAAGTACCACCTAATTGACGAGGAAATTTCAAAACTTAAATTAATGAAATCTACTTTTAGTAGTAGTCAGAAAGTTCACTTAAGTCAATGGTTAGTAACCTCACCAAACATCTGCTTAAAGACAAACACATATTTCTTTATACTAATTAAGACTTCACTAAATACAGGCATCTCATAACTCCCACCAGGAAGCTAATTGGGTGCATAACATTATCTTAATCTTTACTAAGGTGTCAATGCGCAACATTTCAGTTTACAGCAGGACCATTTTCTCCCTCAGTATAAACCAAATATGCAGTGTTACTTTGCTTTAGGACATTTTCTCTTTGTTTGTTAATAAGAACAATATTATTCAGCTAAAGTAGCCCCCAAAGTGTACATACTCTACAAAGCTAAACAAAAGTAGGGGGATTTTGAAATGATTTTATGATAGAGAAAATTAAGGCCATTTATTTAACAAGGATGAAAATGATATGCATAATCACACTTAACTTCTCATCAAATTACAATAATGTTTCCCTCTTTTCTAATTAATTGTTCACACCATCAGTGCTAAATAAATACTTCGTAAACATAAGATTGAAAGAAGGAAAAATGAGTTCTGAACACTCTCATAAAATACTAACCCCAATTAAAGTCCCAATTACAAAAGCATGGTATTTTTTGACATGACAAACACAAGTAACTTGTCCAAGATGAGTTTATTAAAAGAACACTTCTGATATTAATTAGAATGCTGATTCCATCACTCTTTTGCTATAACTATTAAAGCCCTTTTGATTGTGAGCAACAGAAGTCCTTCAGGAACATGTTTCTGTGAAAGATAGAATGCACTGTCTTACAGATCTAAAAAAAGCTTCAGTTACATCAGGTTTCAGCTATGCTTCAAATTATTTTCAGGTTATTTGTGTTTTTTGTTCTCTAACTTTTGCTATAAATTGGTTTTTAGCATTATTAGATATTCAAGATCTCCACAGGAAATCTTTTTTTGAGTTGGGGGTGACATCATTGCCCTCTGGTGGGAGTAGGAGGCCCAGTCTTGCTCCTGGAGAGCTGCTGCTGCATTTGAACCGCCAATCCAGTGGGCCGCGGTCCCCGCATACAAACCACTATACCACCGGGGCTCAGCCCTCCACAGGAATCTTTATGTTGCATTAACTTAGTAATCACTATAGACAAAAATGCTATCTCAATTTCAACAGTTTTAGCTAACATCAAAGATTCAACACTTATTTGACAGTTTTCTGTCAGATACTCATACCTAAAGCAATCATTATAACATGAAAGATGACATATGCCGACTTGTGTATCCATTTTATTGGCCACACCAATGAACTCAGCTGTACTTGCCTTGCCTGGACTAGGATTGGTGAATGGGTAAAAGTAAGGGGCTGCAACATAAGACTCTTAGGTAGATGCTAAGCAGGCAAGGACAACACAATGTCACTGGTTCTCCTAAAACAACAAAAACCCTGAATTTGTGTCCTATTTTTTTATAAGTTGAATTTCACATTTCCAACCATTTTCAAATATGTGGCCACAGTTTTCAAAACAAGACAAATTCACTCCAATGTGTTCCTCCTATGTGACATGATGCGGTCTCTCTCTCTACCACCACGACCCTTCACAGCCACTTTCCCTGGAAGAAGCTCATACTATTTAAAGGCTCAGTTTTTAATGTAGCATCTTTGGAAATGTTTTCTGTGTATCCCAAAGAACACACATTCCATTTGCTTCTTGTCTCTAGCACAGGGAGAGGACCAGTTTGGGTTGGAAGAATTTATTAAGTTTTATTTATTTATTAAGTCCAACTGAATATTATTTCTCAATTCCAGTAGATAAATTCTGCCTTATGTGAACCCTCTGACAGGAGGCTTCCAAGACCAGTGGATAGTGGGACTGGCAATATAAATAAGTCCAGAATGTCCTAGAAATTTCTCTCAGATAGCATTTCAAGTGAATTATTATGTTCACCACATCATCCTGGCTGCAAAAACACACATAGAACAAAATCAGCAAAGTCAGCATTCAATACTAGAAGGGAAGAAACTACAATGTATCTGTTTTCAAAGTGCCTTTGACAGTCTGGTTCATTTCTTTAGCGTTATATGTACAATACTTATGAATAAGGAGAACAAAAATGAAACTGGATGCCTTTGTGGAGGGTTCTTTAAGGAATTCTGGGGTTTGTAGGCAAACCAGACAAATCTTTTTTAAAGAGAAGCATGAGGGACTGCAGAATTCAGGATGGAGTCATGAAGAGTTAAAGCGGACACAGGCAAACTGCAAAGATCCAGGTGGAGGTCTAGTGAATTTTCCAGAAGTTGTGGTTTTTCTGAGTGAGAATCTCTGATTTAAAGACTTCATGAGGAGAAAAGACAGATGTTCCTGAGCAGCTAAAGATGAGAATAAGAGCATTTGACCAAAGTGACTTAGGGATGGCATGTTGAAGCAGATGGGAGTATGAAACTACTAGCCCCATTCAGGGGTCTCGGACTTAGCTTGAGAATTATGGGAGCATATTAAAGCCTATGTTGTCCCTGAAAATAGACTCCTGTGCGAGAGAATTGACGGAGGACTGTGCTGGGGTGTGACCTAACTTGAATCCAACCCATACTAGGTAACAATCAGGTTGCGCATGCTCATGCACATGCGCATATGTGCAGTTTGGGGGTGGGGGAGTTAGGGTAGCGCATAATGGTTGTTGCCTAGCGAACAGTTCCTGAGGACCTGTGGCCAGACTGCTCCACCAAGTCAGATTCCAACAGACTACAAAAAAGGTAAACCCCACTTTTGTCTTTCTCAATAATGTGACTTAATTGATAATTTTTCTTTTGTCTGTCAAGATGGAAAACTATGATTCGGATGATCAAGGGAGTGAGCCTACAGCCCCACACAGACTACAGATGGCGCGCTTAGTTCCCTATGAAGCTTCGGACCCATTTGTGAGAGACCTGGGGGAAGAGGATTACAGGCTGAGGAGGCACCAGGACCCCCCAGGCGACACAAGTCCCAGTGCGGAAGAAGGGTTACTGCAACAACCACGAGAAACTGAAGCCCATCTAACACCCCAAGACTCAGGTTACCATTAAATTATATTTGAGGACGGGGTGTAAAATGGATAGGAAACATCACAAATACTAAATAGTAAATTTATGCCAAATGGTATACATTTGAAAGTAAATAGTCATTGAAAGAAACCTGAGATTAATGGTTGATGGGGGTTAAGATGGATTTTTTTCTCCATCCCATTAAGGCCCTTATCAGGACACGGAGTGCTATAATTCTCACCTCACCCTATGCCCTGAGTGTTGTCTTACCTCCCTTGGATGTTTCCCCTATTTCCGGATTGACTGCTTCTTTTTAGACATGTGGTTTCCTCACCAGCAAAAAGAAAGATTGCATACTCTAAGTGGTTTGCAATTGGGCATGGTTTTGCTTTCCCAATCCCTGAGGGCCTTTAGGCAATGTTTGCAGGCATGTTGGTTGTCACTACAAGGCCTCCACAGCATGGAAGGACTTTCAGGCTGTTGTTTAGAGGATTTCACTATGGAACTCAGAGGCTACTTTGTCAGTGAAGTTTGGAGCATGCTTTTATTTTGGATGCTAGGTTGTCTGTCCTTTTGAATTGACCTACAGTTCCCTGACAGTTCACGTCAATAAGAGGTACTGAAGTACTTTCAAGTTTATAAATGCTGTTTAAATTTTGGCCAAAATCTTATAATTTCAAGACAACTCTATATTATCAGGAACTCTAGTAACACAGTGGTTAAAGTGCGCTTCTGCTAAGCAAAAATCCAGCAGTTTGAACCTACCATCTGGCCCACCAGAAAAAAGTCTGCTCCTGCAGAGATTTACAGCCTTGCAGATTCTCTGGCACAGTTCTCACCTGGCCTACACAGTCATTATGGGTCAGTAGTGGGTTGGAACTTGGAGCTTGAGGGGTATGTATTGTCAAAGGCACCTAAGACCCTAAATAATGAATGCAGATTAATGAGAATTTGATAAAAGTGAAATTTGATTAAAAACATAGGTATTATATAGGGAACTTTTCAAAGTGTGTGAAAAACTCCATTTCTCCATGAATTTTTGAGACCCCCCCCTTTATACATTACTGATGCTTACTTTATTGATTACATTGCATTGATAGTGGAATAAAAACTAATTTTAAAAGCGTGATTTTGGGGCTGAGCCCCAGTGGCATAGTGGTTATGCACGGGACTGCGGCCCACTGGGATGGAGGTTCAATTCCAGCAGTGGGGCTGGGCCTCCTACTCCCACCACCGGAGAACAGTGATGCCCCCCCCCCAAAAAAAAAGCGTGATTTTTTTCCATTTTCATATTCAGCCCATCCCCACAGTTCAAGTTAGGCTCTGAATATGATAAAATTTTAAAAATAGGCTCCTTTTAGCTTCACTTTAATGAATTCTCTCAATTTGCTCACTTTCTTAAAATCAAATGGAAACTTTTGTGCCTTTACTTGTCAGTCTAGACAGTTTAGTTCATGAAAGCATTAACTCAATAAATGCAAAATTTGTTGAAAAATCAAGCCTTTATGTGCTCATTTTTTATTGTTTTAGCAATAAACTACAGAGTACTTTTTTTATGACTGTACTAATTGTAGTATTCCTATTCTTCCTCCCCCATTTTTTTGTTAAAAGGTGAACAAGACCCTTCAAATGAAGTATCTCATGATTCCACCGATGATTGGTATAGATTTCTTGAACAATCTGAAAACATGATGAGCAGTAGGCAGAGAGGAAAAAGATCATGTGGAATTGTGATCCAGAATGAATCTAACGATGATGATTCTAGATTCAGATTAGAACAAAATTTTACCCATAGTGGGAGCATAGATACACAAAATGAATATGCCTCATCTTCAAGATACTCCTTGGGGGGCTATATGGAAAATAATAGCCAAGGGCAAGTGGAAAATCCACCACATGGATCAACATCATTGTGTTATCTCTCAGATCAATGTCCACCATTAGCAGGAAGTCAATCTACCAGAGGTCAGAAAAGATCAAGGAGCATTAGTCCTGACTTCCAGAGTGCCAGATTCAGAGTTGATGGTAACTCATCACCTCTGAATCTAGTGACTGCTGTGTCACAAAGATCTTATGATCCTTTACCTGAGACTTTTGAACATCCTCCATCAATGGAAAATGAAGTTATTTCTAGAACCCATTCTCAAGGAATACTGCGCCAGCCAAGAACAGGAACTGAGTTACAAAGTAGGGCTGTACTTACAACTTCTGAATCAAGGGACGTCATTCAAGGAGAAAATTCTTCTGGGACTATAATCAATGAAGAACCTTGGAGAGAGGAGCAGAGAAATGCAATCAGATTCTTAGACCTCGAGGTACAGAGAGTTCATCCTGAAGGACAGTGGGAGGGAGGTAGCACAGCTAGTGGAGGTCCAATAACACCTCACACACCTGTAAACCTCATCACTCATGAAGATGGAGGAGAGAGATGGTCTGAGCCCCAAGATTTGAGAACATATGGCAGTAACATGGAAAGGCCCACTTTTAGAACTTCAAATGCTATCTTAAGTGATACAGAATCTGGTGCAATACAGAGCACATCACCGCAAATGTCTGTATATGATGAATCAATCAACTTGATGGAGAATGCACCTGGTTTAGGGCCTAGTTACTTGATACAGAGTGTGCCTACTCTAGGGCCTAGTTACTTCATTTGGAGTGAGTATTTAGAGCCTGGTGATATGGTGTACATTGAGTCTAGTGTCTCAACTTCAATTCAAAATGCAGAACAGATGGAGAATGAGAGCAATGATAATTCTAATCGTATTAGCCCTTCTGATTTCGATTCTAGTCTTAGCTTCATCAACAGCCCATGGGTTTCCTTTATTCCAATATCAAATTCAAATAACATTTCCAGTTTTGGTGCTAGTACAATATCTATCCCTAGCTCTGATCATGCAAGTATCGAAATTAGTTCAGATGTATTTGAATACAGAAATGAAAGAAGTGTATCATCAGAATCATCATCAGAATTCAATCAAGAAGGGCAACCCTGGGCCCTTTGGCCCCTTTATAATGTGATTCCATTCATTCGCCAAAATGAAAGTAATGAAGAACAACGTATAGGACTTACTAAAGAACAGATTGACAGCTTGGAAATCAGATGCTTTACTGAAAGCGATGCAATAAAATCCTGTAGCATTTGTATTACAGAATACACAGAAGGCAACCAACTACGGATACTACCTTGCTCACATGAATATCATGTTCACTGCATTGATCGCTGGCTGGCTGAAAACTTGACCTGCCCCATTTGCCGCAAGAAAGTCATCAATTCTGATAACAACTAAAAATTTGAGATCTGACCTCTATTCTTTACGCAATGATATAATGGACTGATAATGGACTGATAGCCATCACTTGGTTTTTGTTCGTTTTGGGAAAGAATGCTTCAAAATTTAAACTAACAACCAGAATGGGGGTCATTAAGTTCTCAACAAAGCATGAACATTTCTCTAAATTCTCTTTGAGAAACAAGAGCATTCTGTAAAAACCATTAAGCTAACAATAAAATTCAGTTCAACATGGTGTCTCATTGAAAATCTGTCCAAATATAGCTGTGCATTGGGTTCGTGTATTCCTGATTCCATATAATCAATTGTAGATTGATTTGAAATTTTCAAAAGCTTTGGTGCAGATGAGTTCATTCCAACTCATAACCATGCCACAGGACATACTAGACAACAGTTTTCATCAATTTTTGCCCATGAAGCAAGCAGTGGGTGTGATGCACCAAATGTTCTATTAGCATCTGAGTGCTTTTTGCTTTGAATAATCCTGAATGACTGTAAGTCCAAGCCAATTCTTGGGTCTGTCCTATTGTGTATTTGCATGCACAGAAACACCAAGTCAGAACAAAAGAAAACAATTTAGGAATTTATTAATCATTCTACTAAAAGAGAAAGGCTGCTATACTCCTCCTAGGCCGAAAAATGCCCTCAAAATCTTTGCGTTCTACCTCTTACACCATCAATCTATTGCCACCCCCTATTGCTGCCTTAAAATTCCTCTCGTGGCTCACAAGGTGCAGTGTAGCAACATTGAAATATGCAACTTTCCTCCAGTTCTTAAATGTTTTCTGCCCCCCCCAACTGTCATGATCCCAATTCTATCTTACATATCCAGCTAGATCAGAGGATGTACACTGGTACAGATAGGAACTAGATACATGGGAAATGCAGAACAGATGATCCTTCAGGACTAATGGTCACAGTGGAGGGAAGGTGGAGTAGAAAGAGAGAACCGATTATAAGGATCTTCATATGACCTCTTCCCCAGGGTATGGACAATGGGAAAATGGGTGAGGAGAGACATTGGACAGTGTGCAATATGAAAAAAAAATTAAATTATCAAGGGTTCATGAGGGGGGGAGCGGGGAGGGGTGGGAAATATGAGGAACTAATACCAAGGGCTTAAGTAGAAAGAAAATATTTTGAGAATGATGATGGCAAAAAATGTACAAATGTGCTTTGCATATAATGGATGGATGTATAGATTGTGATAAGAGTTGTATAAGCCCCCAATAAAATGATTTAAAAAAATTCTTCCCATGCCTCACTACCAAAGTAACAGTCAAGATCCTGTCCAAAAGAGAAAGACCAAGAGAAAGAGAGAGAGATAGAGAGAGATGACACATTTAAATGAGGTGATTGAATGTCTTCAATAAAGGGATCCCTTAGTAAAGCATATAATTAAGGGAATCAAGGAATAAGTACTCTGTAGCTAGCAATTTCAATTATTCTACCACTAATATTAAAAGGACAAGGAGAGACTTCCTGGGAACCCAGCACATCCGAGAATTAGATGCCAACTCAAATGAAGCTGTGGCCTTTGGTCTTAAGCTGTGGCAAATATAGTTACTGCCAACCTCAAATATCTAGGGAGATAAACACTTGGAAATATGCACTCTTTCTGTCCTCTTGCCCTCTAATCTGTTAAAATTATCCATTAGCTAAACTCAACATGAAGACACACAGGGCAAAGGAGATTGGTTGATAAAACCTTTAAAAGTCAGTCTTGGACTGAGCCCCGGTGGCGTAGTGGGACTGCAGCCCATTGGCTTGGCGGTTCAAATCCAGCAGCAACTCTCCGGGAACAAGGCTGGGTAGCTCCCACGACCACCAGAGGGCAGTGATGCCCCCCAAAATAAATCAAAAATAAATAAAAAGTCTTTGGGGGTAACAAAGTAGAACTAGGACTAGGGTGTAGATGTGTAGGCGAAACCAGAGACTATCGAGTATAATAAGAATGCCTAAGTCTCGGGCTGAGCCCCGGTGGCGTAGTGGTTGTGTGCGGGACTGCAGCCCACTGGGTTGGAGGTTCGATTCCAGCTCCACAGAGCAAAGGCTGGGCCTCCTACTCCCACCACCTGAGGGCAGTGATGCGCCCCCCCCCCCAAAAAAAAGAATGCCTAAGTCTCTCTTCAATGGAAATCTCTTCATGTTGCCCTTGTGTTTCATTCTTTCAACCTCTCTTAATTTTCCTTTTGTCTGGTTACCAGATCTGGCAATGAGAAAATGATAAATGCTTAGAAATTATTACCTCTCTCTCAACTTGTGGCTACTTAGATTTGCTGTTGTTGAAATAACTAAGTACAAAAGGCAGTGCTCTGTCTCACACAGCATTTGTTATGTTTCTAGCTAGGTTCTATAATGTATCAAAATGGGCACACAGTACATTGTAATTATGATTGTAATTATGGAGCTTACTAGGGATGTAACCTGGTTACAATTCAAGTGAGAAATGCTCAGAGTTATTCAGTCAGGACACGTTACCAAGTTCTCTCAAGGCTGCTAATATATGCCTAAAGGGCATGTAACTTCGCAGTAAGCCTCAACCCAGAGGTGCTCAGTGCCAGTTCTGCAGGTCAGCAATTCCAGCTCCACCAAATAAGTGCTCCACAAAGCAGCCTCTTGCCCTACAGTACTCAGCTTTACATACTCTGTGGCCAGTGAAGTCCACCACTCTGTCTCATGTTTAGTTCCTGGCCCTTCTGCTGCTACTGTTGCTTGACCATTTCTCTGGTGTCACAGTTCTATTCTGGATCAAGGAGGTCCACTGCCTCACTACCAAAGTAACAGTCAAGATCCTGTTCAAAAGAGAAAGACCGAGAGAGAGAAAGAGAGAGAGATAAGACACATTTAAATGAGGTGACTGAATGTCTTCAATAAACGGATCCCTTAGTAAAGCATATAATTAAAGGAGTAAATGGAGAGCTTAGTGACTTATTATAGATGTGAAGAACTAGCTTGCTTCCATTACCCATTATTGGTTATGTGTTTTGCATCTAACCACAGTAAAAAAGAGAAATATGTTGTTGTTGTTGTTGTTTGGTGCCATACAGTCAGTTCCTACTCAGAGCAACCCTATGTACAACAGAAGGAAGCACTGTCCAACCCTGAGGATTCCTCAAAATCTAAATATGGGGCAGATTTTTGCCTTTGCATGTCCTTAAACTTTGTCTAGTGCACCTTGGTTATACCATGTATCAGAGTAGATCTATGACCCATGGATTTTTCCATGTCCGGGTTGTTTTCTTTTTCTTTTTAGGATGTTGATCTCCTGGCCTTTCTTCTAAAGCACTGTTGGGTGGATCTGAGCTTCCCATTTTCCCTTTTGCAGCTACCCACATTACCTAGGATTTCCGTGTTCTCCCTAGATGAATGACATCATGCTAGAGAAGAGTACGTTGATTTAGATAAAGAATATTAGGGGAGTGTGGCTTCGGTCCCATTTGAGTGGGGGTGTACACAGGTCATGCAGTGTCTTCTCAAATATGTATATATCTCTAAGTAGGCTCTTTCCCCATAGGAAATAAGCTTCCTTATAGTACTACATTTGTGAGCAATTGGGCAGCCCCAGTGGACTATGACAATATTGCACAATCCCTGTTTGGAGAACTAGCTTTGTTCTAGCTTGAATTACTTCCTCCTCCCTAAACTAGTCCTCATGATCAGGGCTTGTTTTCTTCTTAAAGGGCAAATCTGAGCCTCCTTCCCTTCCCAGAGGGTAATGGGGTCAGCTTTGACTCACCACATACTGGACCATCTACAACTCCAGAAACTCCTGGCTCTTTCATTCTTGGATTTCACAAGTAGCATTATCACACAGCTCTTAACCCAGTGGGAGACACTTTTGCTCGCACCAAAAAAAAAAATTAGGATTCGGTTAATCAATTCAGTTTTGGATAAGTTAAATTGCAGTTCTTATGAAAGACAAGGTTTTTTACTCCTGTACAGAGCTGCAGGCTCAGAAACCCCCAGAAGCATTTATACCATCTATAGGGTTGCTTTCAGTTGGAATAGACTTGATGGCCGTCGGTTTTGAGGTTTTCAGCAAGATCAACAAGGGTACATGTTGAGTAGGTCACTGCACACGTGAGCTGTAGACTGCATTTGAATTGAAGATACACAACTGGGAATGACCAGCGGTAGGACAGCATTTCATCCACGAGACTGGTTAAGTTTACCCAGGGAAAGATTGTGAATGTGAAAGAGAAGTGTAGAGGGTCAGTGAGCCCTGGGATAGTACAATCCATGCATAGGGCACCTGTAGAAGCCACGGAGCCAGTAAAGGAGATACAAGTGTGTCACCTAAACTAAACACAACTGAGTTGATTCTGACTCATGGGCGCCCCTAGAACCGAAAAGAACTACATCCTGCTTCCCAAGGTATAAATCTCTTTTTTAAACGTTACTTTTTTTATGGGCATCACTGCCTCTGGTGGTTGTGGGCACTACCCAGTGCCGCTCCTGAGAGCAGCCGCTGGATTTGAACTGCCAAGTCCGCGGGCCGCAGTCCCGCACTCAACCACTTACGCCACCGGGGCTCAGCCCTATGAGAGTATAAAACCTCATCTTTTTACCATGGAGTAGCTGATGGTTTCAAAATGCAGATCTTATGATTAGCATACTGATTATTAACCACCAGTACTCCTGTCAGTGACCTAATAGGTAGGGGAAAAGCACCACAGGTAAAATAAGCAGAGCAAAATCTTTGACCAAGAAGGGAGGAGCAAGTCAGTTACATGCTGTTTTTAGGTGAAGTGAGGTGGATGTGGCACCATGGAGAGAGTTGGTGTCCTTCATGAACCTGGGCTTGATGGAATGATGGTTGGAAAAGCCGTGCTTCAAATTGTACATGGCGGAGTGATAGAGAAAGTCATGGGGTAAAAAGTGAGAATAGGCGGACATGCGGTTTATGGTTATTGATGAGAGAAATGGCAACAAGTGTGTAGGGTGGTGTGGAGGGCTCCTTATGTGGAGGGCCACAATTGCTGTGCATTCATTTTGAAATGGATGGGATTTAATGGACAGGTGAAGAAGCTGTCTGTAGCAAGCCAGGAGTGTGCGTTCATGAGACCAGGAGAGATGATAGACTATGTCTATGATAATGGAGGTGGGAGATGGTCAGTGGGTGGGGGGAGGAGACAGGGAGTTCTTTTTGGATTGCTTCTTCCTAGGTATATGAGCATAGTGACCAGACCAGTATAAAGCTCATGGAGGAGAAGTTGCCTTGGAGTAATGTGGAGTAGTCATGAAATTATATCCTTAGGTTAGGGCAGAGTGTGACTTAAGAAAATACAATAGCAAAGAAGCATTGAGAGTCCAATTTAAGTAGCTGATAGAAGTATCAAGAATATAAAGTGAGGAGCAGAGGAAAGCAACTAGGGAGGTAGCTCGCGCCTGGAGCTCCATGGAGATTGGTGAGTGGGAGATTTGTGGGCTGAGTATTGGTGTCGAGGCTGGCAGTTGCTCCCAGAAGCAGCGCAGAGCACTTCTCCGAACCAGAAACTGACTTCAATGCAATCGCCTGCACTCCCTGTGGATTCCCGAGGTCTCAGGACCACCAACTGCCTCTTTTGTGGTGCCCCAAATGCCCGCCCCACAACAACCCTAAATGTCAGACAGGTGTCCAACAGAGGGGCTAGCCCTGTATCTTTCTTCCTCACAGATCCACCAGCCAGCTGCTTCTCCCTAGAGCTTTCTGCCCTGCTGTCTCAATTTTCACACACCCACCAGCCAGCCCTGCTGAACCCTCCCCAGAGGTTCCCGCTTCACCGCAATTCTCCAGGACTGTCAGGAATCTGGCACAATTCTGGCAGAAACTCCTGTAACTGCTGTTTGGGGACCTAAGCCTGCCGGGCTTTCCCCCTGGATTCTCCCTTCTCCCTATGCAGTAGCCCCTGCCCTCTGCGTTCTGAAAAGTGAAACTACACAGTTAACAGAAGTGTCTGGGCCCTTCTTCCCACCTGCCCTCCTATCAGAATCCTACCTGATCTCCTCTCAGAAGTGTCTCTAGTCAGGAAAAGACCGCTCAGTCCCCACCCCATCCCCAAAATATGCACCCCTGCACCTAGGACAACACTTCGCCTCAGACTGCAGCATGAAAAGGTGCAAACAGCCTCTACAGAGGCCTGAGGGGGGCTGGAGCACAAAGTATAGGCAACAAGGAGGGGGAAAACCCAGGTGTTCAAAGGTGAAACACAACCCCTAAAGGCAGTTGGTTATCGGCAGCCTGCAGAAACACCAACACTAACCTACCAAAGAGAGAGCCTAGGGATCTTTGACTTCTGGAAAAATGGCATCTCGTTCCAATAAGTCAATGAAAAAAACAGCAAGCTGCTTCCGCAGTTTCAACAAGAAAAGAAAGAAAATCCAATGGCATAGAATGACCTGGACCTAACGGGAGTTATAGAAAAAAAAAACCAGAAGTTGACTTCCCACAGAAATACTCAAAATGCTGTGTATTCATACAGGAGATGAGGAAACCATTACAGAAAAAAGTATAAAATGAAAGAGGAGACAAAGGCCATGCACCAAAGGGAAATACAAGAGCTAAGGGCTGAGATAACAAAAACTAAGAGCAAAGTTATGGACTTCGTCCACTGACTGGAGAAGGTAGAGAAATGCACCAGTGACCTAAAGAACTGCCAAGCAAAAAAATTAGTAAACATAAAAAAAATCAAAGAAGTCTATCAGAGAAACTGAAGACATTCTCAAGAGCTATGTCTAAGAAACAGCATAAGAATAATTGGATTACTGGAGGAAAACACAAAGAAATCAATGTCAAACATTGTCATGGATTTCTTTTAGGAAATTTTCCCCAGTTTAATGAGTTAAAACCAGGTAAACATCCAGGAGGCTGAAAGAACACCAGCTTGACTGAATTACAAGAAGTCACCAAAACATATAATTGCTATACTATCCAATTTTGAGGAATAGGAGAAACTCATGAGAGCAGGTAGGGAAAAACAAGAAGTCACATATAAAGGTGCACAGATAAGAAAATGTTCAGACCCTATAAGTGGACACTGAAGAAGAAGATAGAGTGTTGTAACATGTTCTAAAAATTGAAGGAGAACAACACAAACACAAAAATATTCTATCCAGTCAAACTATCTATCAAGGATGATAGAGATGTGAGAGTCTTTCTGGGAAAGGAAAAACTCAAAGAATATGTTAAAAGAAGTCCAGCACTACAAAAGTTCCTTCCACACCCAGTATGGGTAAAAGAATACTCACCAAGCACAAATAAGAGACTGCCATACAGAACAAGTGTCCGCAGAGACCATCAAAGTAAAAACAGACCCCAATATAACATTAGCTCAATGATGGTAAGAAGGTAAGAATGAACAACAATGTGTATGTGTGTGCATGCACACACACATGCATAACCCATGGGTAAGAAATGGAGGTAGGAAAACAACCAAAGAAGAAGTATAAAATGACATCAGAACCCACATGTAGCTGTAATAACCATGGATCTCAATGGAATAAACTCAGGCCTTAAGGGACAGAGACTAGCAGACTGGTTTAGAAAATATAACCCCTACAGATCTACCGCCTAGACACATCTCAAGATTACAGACAAAAATAGGCTAAGAATCAAAGCCTGAAGAAAAACATGCCAAGCAAGTAGCAATTCAAAAAAAAAAGCAGCAGTTGCAATCCTAATCTCTGATAAAAATCATCTCAAAGTGCAAATCATAAAAAAATTATAATGAGGAAGTGGTCAAAAGAACGGTAAGCTAGGCTGAGCCCCGGTGGCATAGTGGTTGTGCACAGGACTGCAGCCCACTGGGCTGGCGGTTCAAATCCAGCAGCAGCTCTCCAGGAGCAAGGCTGGGCCTCCAACTCCCACCAGAGGGCAATGCTGTCCCCCAAACAACAACAACAACAACAAAACCCCTCATCTTTCTCCCATGGTTAGGCTGATGTCTTTGAACTGCTGGCCTTGTGGTTAGCAGCCCAACGCATAACCACTATGCCACCAGAGTTCCTTCATGTGATTATGGGGACAGGTAAATCCAAAAAAAAAAAAAAAAGAACGGTAAACTAAGAATCACTAAGTATTTTAAACATGTACTCACCGAACAAGAAGCCATCAGAATAGGTCAATCAAACATTCCCAAAGATAAAAATAAGAATTGCAGTCTCAACAACTATAGTAGGTGATTTCAATACACGGTTCTCTGAGAAAGTTAGATCACAGGGAAAGGAACTAAACATGGAGCCTATAGATCTAAATATTATAATTAGACAATATGACCTTATAGATACTTACAGAGCTTTCCACCAAACTATCCCCAAAATTATGTTCTTTTTTGGGGGGGGAGGGGGCATCACTGCTCTCCGGTGGTGGGAGTAGGAGGCCCAGCCCCATTGCTGGAATTGAACCTCCGTCCCAGTGGGCCGCAGTCCCACGCACAACCACTACACCACCGGGGCTCGGCCCCAAAACTATGTTCTTTTTAAGCCCACATGTCTCATATTAGAAGATAGACCCACATGCTGGGGCATAAGTTGAATCTGCAAAAATGTAAGCACATTGATATTATACAGACCTCTTTGTGCCCATTGTGCCATAAGACCGGAAATCAACAAAAGGAAGATGAAGAAAACAAGGGCAAATAATTGGAGGATGAATAACTCTATTGCAAAAGATAAGAGATGAAATCAAGAAAATTCAGGAAACAAATGAGAATGAGGACACGATGTACCAAAACTTATGGGACACAGCAAAGGCAGTTATCAGAGGAAACTTCATAGGAACAACATGCACACATGAAAAAGTAAGATAGGCTTATGATTTATATGCTGGTACAATTTATAGCAACCTGAGCAGGTTCAGCAGGACAATCCTACTAAAAGCAAAAGAAAAAAAATAATAAAACATCAGGACTGATACTCAGGAGAGGGAAAATAAAACTGTGGAAAAAGTAATGCTGCTAAATGTTGGTTCTTTGAAATAGAGCCTTTGATAATGTTATCAATTGGGTTAGCATAAGGACATACTGGAATAGGTTGAGTCTGTATCCTATTATGTCTGGTATCCTTTCAGCAGAAAAGATACATAAGCCTGTGGAGAAAACGAAGGACTGCTGTCTTACTACAGAGACAGCTGTCAGCCAAGGCATGTCACTCTCTCCTAGAAGCTGCCATAATCAGGAAAAAAGCATGGAAGGGTCTATCTGTGTGTGTGTGAGTGTGTGTGTCCCAGAACCATCTGAAGGAATCCATATGGCCACTATTCTGATTTGGACTCAACTTTCCACAACAATGACCTGCAATTCTTATTCTTTAAAGTCACCCACTTTGTGCTCTTCTCTTAAGGCAGCCCTCGGGAAACAGCACTGTGGACCTAATCTTTCCAATCACTCTCTTTTGAAATCATTTTCTTGGGGGCGCATACAACTCTTGTCACAATACACATACATACATTGTGTCAAGAGCATTTATGTATTTATGGCAAGCATCATTTTGAAAACACCTTCCTTCTAATTGAGTCCTTGGTATCAATTCATTTTTTCCCTCCTGTGCGCTTCCATCCTCCCTCTTTCATGAATCCTTCATAATTTAAAAAATATTTATTTTTAATGTCTTACACTAATCATTGTCTCCTTTTACCCACGTTTCCATTGTCCATACCGCTGAGAGGGGGTTATAGGTAGGTCATTGTAATTAATTCCCCTTATATCCCATCATACTCTTACCCTCCTGGTATGGCTACTCTGAATATTGATCTTGAGCAGTTTATCTCTCTTGAATTCCTTGTATTTCCAGCTCCTGTATGTATTCATGCACACGCTCAGGTCTAGCAGGATTTGTGAGTTAGTCCAGATATACTAGAGGAACAAATTTCAAAGTCACGCATATGGATATAAAGAATGGGTTTATATTCAAGGGGAACAGGACATTGAGAAAACATCCCAGCCCAGTCCAGCTCAAAGTCGCAAGTCCGATATTAACCCATATGCCCGAAATCAGTCCATAAAGTCTCCTTCTGACAAAGTCACAGGTCAGTGGGTACAGAGTCCTGGCACCAACAGGGGTCTCCCCATGGCTCCTCCCTTCCAGGGCTCAGGGTCCATCAATAGCATCCCGTGGTGGCAGAAGCAACTCATCGCTTGCAGAGGCCTCCATGTGGCTGCCTCAGCCTCAGAGGTCCGGCTCCATCAGGGCAAAGCTGTGTGATTTCTCCACCGGCTACTCCAGCCTCCCAGATGCCGCCATTCTGTGTTGCCTGTGATGAATCATCTCTGAAACTAACTCCCAACAACTGGGGAAGATAGCTTCTCATCGTCACAAGGGAAATATCGTGAGATTTCCCTGGAGTCTCAGGTGAAAGCCATGTCCACATAGAGGTCTCATTGGCTACTCAATGGCTATCTCCAGATCAACAGGCTAGACTCCACCTCTACATTTCAATCATGAAATTAACATAAGCACATGACTGCCACGATTTGTAAATGTAACTTAGAGGAATTACAAAAATTCAAATAAAGGCTGAACAAGATAGTGGGACAAGGAAAACAAACAAACAAAAAACAAAACAAAAAACCAGCAGCAAGGCTGGCCTCCTACTCCCACCACCAGAGGGCAGTGATGCCCCCAAAACAAACAAACAAACAAACAAACAAACAAAAACAAAAACAAAGATAGTGGGATGAGAGGAAAGTGAAAGGAAATAGAGGAAAGAACCTGGAGGTAAAGGGCATATATAGAGGTACAAATACATGTACGTACATAGAAAATATATTTAAGTATGATGTTGGGACAAAGATCTATGTACATATATTTTAGGTCCAGTATTAAAGTAGCATATGGACATTGAGTGTCTACTCAAGTACTCACTCAACACAAGAACACTTTGTTCTATTTACTTGACATTCCATGTTGCTCACCTTCCCGAAATGATTGCACGAAGTGGGTGCATAAGCAAATGTGGTGAAGAAAACTGATGGTGCCTGGCTATCAAAATATATAGCATCTGGGGTCATAAAGTCTTATACATAAACAAGTGGAAATCTAGCTGGGAAGCAACAAATGGAAGAAGCACACCAGCCCATGTGATCACAAGGTGTCGATTGGATGAAGTATAAAGCATCAAAGACCCTGAACAAAAAATCTTATCATTGTGAATGAGGGGGAGTGTGGAATAGAGACCCAAAGTCCATCTGTAGATGACTAGAAAACACCTTAGAGAAGGGTAGCAGGGAGGAGATGAACAAGTCAGGGTACAGTATAGCAATGATGAAATATACAGCTTTTCTCTAGTTCTTTAATGCCTTCCTCCACTATTGTGACCCCCAATTGTAGCTTACAAATCTTTCCCCAATCATTCTGAATGGTTTCTCAAAAATGGTTTCATTGTGTACTACAGTATATCACAAAACATTTAGGGTACATCCAGAAACGAATGCCTGGGTGTCTTGTACATATACAAATGATGTTTATTTTATTGTCTTGGTAAAGAAAATTTGTAGAGCTCCTTAAACTAAAACCTGGAGGGGCCTAGAAAATCCACTGTGGTCACTTACATTCTCTTTCTGCCTGCCATGACAATTTTGTTCTGTGAAAGACACAAGTCAGTACCTATCTCCTGAGTAACAGTTACCTGGGTTGCTGCATGGTGCTGGTCTTCCCGTTTAAATGCATGCGCCTTTTCTTCCTTTTCTTCCCTGTAGGTTTGATCTCATTGCTGGGCCGTATATTGTTTATTGAACTGCAGTGAATAATAATAAATGTACATTTACTTATATAATTTCAGGAGAGTTTTTAATAACATTGGGATGTAAAATGTGCGCAGTTTGGCTCATTGAATTCTAAGACTGACGAGTTTTTGATTATTATTAGGACAGTTAAAAATTCACTTAATCAGTTCTAAAGTTTACATCTCACTGCCAACCTAACCGGTTCTAATTCATAGCGACCCTGTAGGTAAGGGAACTGTTTCTGAGACTATAAGTCTTTACATAGATTTACAGTGTCTTATCTTTTCTCAAGGAATGCCTGTTAGCTTTGAACTTGTGGCTAGCAGCCTTGGTAAAGAAAATTTGTACACCATCAAGGATGGGGAGGTTTTGTTATAGTATGTGTAGATAATAGTTTAAAATGTAGACTTTGAAATGAATGTGATCAAGGTGCATGGGAATCATAAAAAACCAGGCTTACTGCTCAGATAGATATAGTAGGTTCCCTTCTACTATGGCTCTTGGTCACCATTCATGTCTAGAAGAAAGTAGAGTAAGTGATGGCATATTGGAGGCATGACAATGGATGGGTGGAAGAAAATGGGCATGAATGACTGAATATAAGGTTAATGATTTACTCTATAGACTCTCACCTAATTCAGGTACAAAGTTAAATGAAAAAATATTTAGGTGGGGCTGAGCCCCGGTGGCGTAGTGTTTGTGCACGGGGCTGTGGCCCACTGGGTTGGAGATTCAAATCCAGCAGCAAGGCTGGGACTCCTACTCCCACCACCAGAGGGCAGTGATGCCCCCCCAAAATATTTAGATGGGCTACTATATTTGGGGAATCATTGCCTTGAACTAAGCTTATCTTCTAAAACAAATACTCTGAGTGTTATTAATTGGATTGTGTGCCCCAAAAGATACTGTGAAGTCATAACCCAGTACCTGGGGCTTTGAACTTTTTCAGAAATAAAGCCTTTGATAATGCTATCAATTAAGTTAACATAAGGTCATTCTGGAAAAGCTTCCGTCTGAATATTATATGACTGGTATCCTTGTAACAGAAAAGACACATAAACCTGTGGAGAGAAAAGAAGGGAAGCTTTGTGACTACAGAGGAAGCTGCCAGCCAAGGCATGTCACTGCCCCCTAGAAACTGCCACTAATCTCTGAAAAAAACATGGAAGAGTCTGTGTGTGTCCATGTCCCAGAACCTCTGAAGAAATCAACGTGGCCACTACTCTGATTTGGAGTCTTTTTTTTCCACAGCGATGACCTGCATTCTTATTCCTTAAAGTCACCCACCTTGTGCTCTTCTGTTATATCAGTCCTAGGAAACTAACTTGGTGGGCTGAATCTTTCTGATCATTCTGAACCTTTCTCCAACAATGGTTTTCATTGTGTAATACAGTTGTCACAAAACATTCAGGGTACATTCAGAAACTAACACCTGGGTTTATTGATGTTTACAGTCTCAATACTTACACATGATGTTTATTTACTCAGTAAAGCAAATTAGTAGAGCTAATTAAACAAACATCTTAAGGACTCTAGAAAATGTACTTGTGGGGCTGAGCTCTGGTGCCTTAGTGGTTGTGCGCGGGACTGCGGCCCACTGGGATGGAGGTTCAATTTCGGCTCACAGGAGCAAAGGCTGGGCCTCCTACTCCCACCACCAGGGCAGTGATGTCTAAAAGAAAAAAAAAGAAAAAAAATGTACTTGTGTTCACATTCTTCTTCAACTGGCCAAGGCATCTTTCTACTTTGGGATTCACTGTGACGAGACAAACTCAGTATCTAACTACAAAGTTATCTGGTTACCTGGGTTGAGCGGTGCTGGTGTTGTCCACAAAACGCTTACATTTTTTTATTTCTTTTTCTGCATATAAGGTTGAGCTCATGACTGGACTCCATTTTATTTATCAACTGTAGTAAATAATCACAAACTTACACTTAATAATATGGCTTCAGAAGACCAATGAACAACATTCAGATATAAAGGGAGCATAATTTTGCTCATGGAATGCTCAGACTTTGAGAAGCAAAGCTCTTGATTATTATCGTGACAACTAAGAAACCAGATGGGGATGGAACTAATAAAGAAATATGGCCCCATTCAAGGGCACATAAGTCCATGTTACTTTCTGAAAAGACAAATGGACACAGGAGATGTGTCATTTTATCTGTTTATCTTTGTCATTATGGATATATATATATATGTCAATATATCAATGTAGGAACAGCTAGACCTGAAGCAAACAACAACATGTATTGATGGAACAAAGCAACTCCTGGCAAGTGTGGTGAGGGCAAAGGAGTCAGATCTTGATCCGTGCTGGCCACGAGGGACAAGTACTGTGATTTTAAGAATACACAAAAATACTTGTAGGGTCTTGCAATGACCCAATAGGACTCGATTATGAGAGATAACTGAATCACAGGGCTTTGCAAAAAAAAAAAAAAGAAATGGATCCCCTTCATACCAGGTGACATAAAGAGATTGAACCATAAATTTCCTCGACGATCCTATCTGTTCATGTTTTATTATTATTATTTGTTAATTAAAATTTCAGATTATTAACTTTGCAGAAAGGTCCTTGACCATAAACAATTAAGACCCACTCCTTCATTTGTCTCTGCTACCTCTCAAGTGGAGGACAGTGAAACCTGGATGACTTGTTCAAAATCAAATCTCTTAATTAGATGATATCATAGTGCTTTGTATTGGTGGCTTCCCTCTGTCAGCTGCCACCCCATGTATCTCCCTGTCCCAGTGATTTTGATTTCCAGGGCTCAATTATGAGTCCACAAGACCAGTGTCTTTTGAACACTGAACCAGCTAGCACAAGACAACAGAACCATGTGTGTGCCGTCTAACATTATCTAGGTGAATGCCAATTCTGGAAATGGTCTCTTAGGATTCCTTCACCAAAACATGACACAAATGCCTGAGCTTATTAGCCCCTTATTTATTGTTCTATCTCATGGTTCACAAAAGGAAGAAGATGGGAACAACCTAAGTGCCCATTAGTGACAGAAAGGGTAAATAAGCTTTGGTACATACACTCAAAAGAATACTACATAGTTAAAGAATAACGATGAAATTGTGACGCACCTTTTGTCATGGATAGACTCAGAAGACCTTATGATGGGAACAATTAGATGAAAACAAAAGGAGGAATATTGTATGAGATTACTTGTATTTTTAAAGAATTCAAAAATTTTCATTAAAGAAAAAGAAACAAGACAGAGTGTGGAAGCAAAAGTATAAGGGGTAGAGAAGTGTCAACTTTGATGAAGCCAAAAATAATACCTTATAAGAGGGAGATGGGACAGGGTGGGCAGAAAGAGCAAGTCACTGTGGAATTTGATAAATTGGTTAAAATGATTTGGCATGTAAGCCTCCACTTAATTGTATTTAAAAATAATTAAAAATAAGATATATGGAGCAGGAGTACATACTTGATATTTTCCATGAATTACTTCAATTAAATTATACATGTACAGCTGCTAGCTCCAAGGACAGCAATTCAAAACCAACAGTAGCTCCTCATGAGAAAGACAGGGCTTTCTACTTCTGCAGTCTCAGTTACAGTCTCAGAAACCTACAGATGCAGTTGTACTCTATCTTATAGAGTGACTATAGGTCAAAATTGATTCCATGGCAGTGAATTTGGATTTTCATGTTTTTACTAAGGGGTTATATTAAAAAACACACACCTAATGTGATAAATAGGTTTATTGTGCCAACCTGGACAATAGAGTCTCAGTTTGATTGGAGGGTAAAGAGATAAATGGCTCATCGAGACCTCTCTCTCTCTCTCTCTCTCTCTCTCTCTCTCTCTCTCTGGTGATCGGACCAGTGTGTGGCTCTGTTAGCTAGTTCTCTGCCTCAATTTGCGAGCTACACTACCTGTGGGACAACCAACCCGTGGATTGTGTCACTAGAGTTAAAGATTCTTTTGAGATCTGCTTCACCACACTTCTGGTGTATACATCTCTTGAGCTTGAGACTGTTGAATCTTGTCATCTATATGATTGTTGGTGACCTGTCCTGCTGTTTGTTGCCTCTGGCTGGACTGCCTTCATTGCACTATGAAAGACTCAACTGTCTGCTTCCTTGATCTTGGGCCGAGCAGCCTTCTTGGGTTGAAGGACTGCCAGTATATTAACTGTTTCACAGAAGTGAGTTGATCTGGGCCTCCTGTGCTTCTGTGTGGGCTAATTAACTATTATATTCCTTCGGGATGAATCTATCTATCTATCTATCTATCTATCTATCTATCTGTCTATCTATCTAATCATAACTGTCCTGTTTTTGTTTCTCTAGAGAATCCTGTCTAACACAGTTTTTTTATAAAATTTATCTTTAAAAATTAGAAGCACATGACATCAAATGCAGGAAAATCACAGGCCAGTGATTGCAAAGACTTATGTATCCAAGCACGATAGAAGCATCTCAATGCTGGCAGGGTCTCCATGTGGCTCTTCCAGTTCTCAGGGCATGGGGTCTGTCAGTGTAGGGCTATGTGTCTTGTCAGTAGTGTCTCTCACTGAGTGAGAGTCTTGAGTCTTGTCAGTAAAGAGTATCCAAGGGGGGCTGAGCCCCGGTGGCGCAGTGGTTGTGCGCGGGACTGCAGACCACTGGGTTGGAGGTTCAAATCCAGCAGCAAGGCTGGGCTTCCGACTCCCACCACCAGAGGGCAGTGATGCCCCCCTCAAAAAAAAAACCGAGTATCCAAGGGAGTGGGAAGTTTAAGAGAGAGTGTGTGTGTGTGTTTCCCAACTTCAAGGAGGAAAAACAAATACCTAGAATCTTCCGGCAAACACCATGCCCACAAAGAGGCCTGAATGGTTATAACCTGACTGATAGACTTGACTCCAACCCTTTATTCTAAATGTTCTCACATCTCAAATTAACACCAAATTATGTAACTGCCACATCCAATAACATCCGCCATAGACTCAAATCCAGCTCATAGAGTCCCTACATAGGATTTCTGAAGCTGCAAAAGTATTTGTAGGCTCACTCTTGAAATTATAAAAAAAACCTACCACTTCACTGCCCGCAATTCATTGCTGATACATAGTGATCATAAAGATGGGGTAGAAATGCCTAGGTGAGTTTTCATGTCTGCAACTCTTTGTGGGAATACAAAACCCCATCTTTCATCCACAGAGGAGTTAGTTGCTTTCAACTGTTGAGTTCATGGTTATCAGCCCAATTTGTAAACACTATGCCATCATGACTCCTTACAGGAACGCATAGCAGAATACAATTTTTTTTCAGAGTACAATTTTTAAGTGAGGTTTCACATCACTTTTCAGAGATCTTTCTAGAAAGTATAACTAACTAGCAGTGTAGAAGGAGAGAAGGTCATTTCATAAACAGTCTGGGGAGGTCATTGACTTCTTTGGGATAGTAGTCATCTGGTTCTTTTCACATTAAGTTGGTTGAACAGTAAATCCAACGGAGTATTTTAGCTCCTTCATTCTGCCACAGGTGAGTGTTGACGCAGCTCTTCATACTCTTTTCATCTGTAAGAGTCCCTCCTTCACTCGCTTTGATATTTCTTTAGTAAGCTCACTAACTACCCTCTAATCAATTATGCATCATGGTCACCCTATAGAGTTATCAGAATGCATGTTAGGATGTTGAATTGTACACATTCTTATTTTCACTGTGTACTTTGTTCTAAAACTGTTTCTTTATAGTCATATTTCCTACAGTTTCACCTATGGATTTGGTTAGAATAAGGTTTAATAATTGGGGAAGAAGATTTCCTAGTTGGTGCTGGGCACTGCCACTGCATCCTATCAGACACAGGGAGTACTGTTTGTCACAACTGTAGTGAAGAAAAGGCCAATCAGTGCCTTCCCATAACGACACTTGGATTCAACCACATTATAAAATTTCCCAACACTCTTTTACCTAAATATTTTAGAAATCATATTCCAGTTTACTTTTTGGTTTTCATATTGACATACCACACGAGGTATCATTTTTTATAATATAACAAACTTAATTTTTTGCATATTGATCAACTTGTATAACCAACACCATAATTCAATTTAGAAGACTTTTGTTCTCCCACCCCCAAATAAGTCTTGTACCCATGAGCCTCACTTTCCAATTTCCCCTCCCTTGCCTAGTTCTTGGCTACCACGAATCCACAGTCTTTCTCTGTGAATTTCCTTATTCTGGACATTGCACATGGATGAGATTATGCGTAACCCTTTGTGTCTGGTCCATCAGAATTTTTTCCAAATGTTTTAGGGTACATAAAGGAACCTAGATGTGAACTGTAATTCAAGGAGAACGTTCATTAAGTCTTAAAAGGTACAAAGCCAAAAAATACATCAACCAGATGAGGAAGACTACTGGCATGAAGTCCTCTTGGCGTCCAGGGGTTTGCACATTCAAAGATTTTCAAAAGACATGAGAGGGCAATGGAAACTGCCACAAAAGTGTAATTGGTGTCAGATCAATATGTCAGATGGGACTATAGAAATGGGGGGAGGCTACCAGACAAATCCAGCTAGAGCAGGGGATGTACACTGGAATCAGAAACAGGGGAATTTAAGATAGATGATCCCTCGGGACTAGTGGGGGTAGTGGTGGTACTGGGGGGTGGGGTGGAGGGGGGGTGGAGTAGAAAGGGGGAACTAATTTCAGGGATCTACATATGACCTCTTCTCTGGGGTGCGGACAACAGGAGAGAGTGAAAGGACACATTGGATGGTTTACGATATGAAAAAGTAATGACAATTTGTAAATTATTAGGGACTCTTGGGGGAGGAGGAGGGGAGAGGGGAAATATAGGGAGCTGGAATTTAAAAAAGAACTAGAGGAAAGGGGAAAGGGGGAGCTTATACTAAGGGCTCAAGTAGAAAATGTTTGGAAATGAGTATGGCAACATGTGTATAAATGTGCTTAATACAAGTGATGAATTGAGTGTTATAGGAGCTGTAAGAGTCCCCAATAAAATCTATATATTTTTAAAAAGAAATGGGGTGAGGGAGATATGGGAAGGAGACCATGATTGGGAAACATACACTATGGTACACAGAAGAGCTGACAGGATTGGTCCAGGGCTTTCCAACCATGGCTATCAGGGAATAACTCTTGGCCATGACTCCTCAGTATGGTAGTTTCCATCAAGGGCACACCCAGTTGAACCCTGAAGACGGGGCGACTAGGGGAAGTGCAGGTAATCTGCTTCCCAAGGAACTTTCCCCATGGAAGGACACATCTCTGGAAAATGGTCAGAAAGACATCACTGGAGACTTAATCTATGTTCTCTGTAATTGGCCTGTGGCTTTTCACTCGTGTGGCTTCATGCTGTGGTGAGGCGCCTTGGAGTTGGTTCAGACACAGCACAGGACAGAACACTGCCCGGTCCTGTGCCAGCCTCATAAGCGTTCTTATGTCTGAGCCCTTTCTTGCAACCACTGTGGAGGATATCGCTCTTTTCCACCGTCTCTCGATTTTACCAAGCTTGATAGCCTTCTCCAAGGACTGGTCTCTCCTAAGAACATGTCCAGAGTACATGAGATGAAGTATTGCCATCTGGGCTTCTAAGGAGCATTCTGGCTGTATTTCTCCTAAGACACATTTTTGTAGACTTTTGGCAGTCTGTGGTAATTTCAGCATTCTTCTCCAGCACCATAACTCAAATGTATCAATTCTTTTATGGTCTTCCTTATTCATTATCCAACTCTCACAGGCATAGCCATCAACTTCTAGAAAGCCAGGACTCAGAATTTAAGCTTTAATACACATGATTCGCCTGAGGTAGCAATGTGACATTCCTGCATTCTTTTATGGCTGAATGAGAATATGGCTATGACACATATGGCCTATGCAGTGCTCAGGAAATGTCACTGGGCCCATTTTCCCTTTTAGCTGGTGGGGAAAATGTAGAAGCCAATATTCCCCTAAAAGTTTGTGTGAGGCTGAGCCCCGGTGGCGTAGGGGTTGTGCGCGGGACTGCGGCCCACTGGGATGGAGATTCGATTCCAGCTCCACGGAGCAAAGGCTGGGCCTCCTACTCCCACCACCTGAGGGCAGTGATGCCAAGAAAAGAAAAAGTTTGTGTGTGAACATACATGTAGATACTTTCATTGCTTTGCAGTATTCTACAACAGTTGTTTGTCTATGTTTAGTATCTTGTGGAATTCGTAACCAGCTTTCCCCCAGCACTGGAAAAAGTTTCTGATTTTTCCAATCCTATGAAATATTTATTATCTGACTTTTTGATCATAGGCATTTGAGTAGATATGGCATTGTATCTCACTGTGGGCTTGAGTGGCATTTCCATGAAGTCTAGTGGTAATGAACATCCTTTCCTATGTACCGTATATACTTGAGTATATGCCAATCCTAATATCAATCAAGGCACCTAATTTTACCACAAAATTGCATTAAAATGTGCCACAAAATTCAGCTTATACATGAGTATGTAGGGATATTAGCCATTTTCAAGGGACAACCAAAGCGGCTGCAAATTGTGAACTTTAAGTCTGTGATTCCATCCTGTGCTATCTGCTTCACCTCGGCAAAGCCTTTTAGCATTAGAGTAAATCCTTCAGGGAACAGAGGTCAGAAAAGCCAGAAGGGCCAACATCTCCTTGAAGTGGATTAGAACACGAAGGCATCCTGGTGGGGTAGCTGAGGTACAGAGAACAGGGTTTCGCTAAGGAAGTCCACCTGACCCAAGGTCTTAAGCTCTTTCCACTGTCCATAAGGTGAGAAAATCAGGGAAGAGGATTTATCCATAACGTCCGACCCCCCGCAGCAACTGAAGGCCAGATTTTGTGAGATTTTCCATATTGACGTGAAATACAAAAATGAAGCTCCTGCTACATCTCTAAACCCAACCCCCCGCCGCCCTCACCTCATGCTTCTCAGTGCTATGGCCCTAAAGATTCCTACCCACCTCGGCCTAACAAAGAGCCGATCTAACGGCTGAGGAGAATACGTGGCGTAACGAAGCTCCTGTAAGAACCCACATTGAAGTCCCCCTGCGCCTACATGACCTCGGTCTGCACAAGCCCGGCTATGGGTTGCTCCCCATAGGAGTCTAGTGTGTGCCTGATTGCTTTCAAATCCCTTTATTGTGGCTTGGATAGCTAATGTTCGCTTAGGGTGGGCCTTCGGTGGAGACAACCCCCTTTACCCCTAATCTTCCTCCTACCCCATGGACAGCGGGAAGAAGCCTTGCCGTGTCCGTGGTCATCCTCACGAGGGTTCTTAGGTGTGAGGCTATGGTGG
Source organism: Nesogale talazaci (assembly GCA_004026705.1). Classification (NCBI taxonomy): domain Eukaryota; kingdom Metazoa; phylum Chordata; class Mammalia; order Afrosoricida; family Tenrecidae; genus Nesogale; species Nesogale talazaci. The sequence continues at coordinate 67,418 of PVJH01008301.1, forward strand.
CAGCTACTGGGTCACTCCGTCTTGATGAGGCTTGTCCTCATTTTCACTGTCCCGCCACCTTACCGACCAGGATGTCATTTCCTAGGGACTAGTCTCTCCCGAGACCTGTGCAATTTGAAGGTCTTATGAAACTTAAGCTTCATGAAACTTATGGAACCCCCTTCTGTCACGGCTTCTGGTAGTCAGGACGCTTAGGGGAAAGAGGGTCGTCTACTGATCATACCTGTGCTCCAGGAGAATTAGCGGTCAGGCCGCACATCAAGGGGCTCCTTTGAAAGGAAATAAGGCACATGTTAGAAGCCTATGGGAGGAGACTAACGAGCCAAGACGTGCTTCCTCAGAGGACCCAAAGCTTGCACACGCGCAGATTCATTTTTCTGCTCATTTGCACTAGAAAACCGGAACTGTTCATCACACACCCTGGAACGCATTCACTGAAAGTCTGCGGATACCCACAACTACGCCCTCCAAGGGGTTGGTGGTGATGACTGCGGAGGTGTTGGATGGCTCGGAAAGGATCCACCAGGGAGGGGGCATGGGTTCAGTTCTTCCGTTTCTGTTTCACTGACCTTGTTTTCCAGGCATCTTCACGTAACTCTCCACCTGACACTCCACGTGGCTCCACGCTCCCTGGAAATGTCCAGTTTTGGTTCACTGCCACTTGAGAGGCTCCTTGTGCTGCCCTGCAAGCTTTCCAGAGAGGGTGTGTAGTGTCTGACGCTCCACTATCCCAAACTTTTTCATTCATTAAAGTTTGCTGGGACTTACTATTGAGCATTTGTCGTGTGAATACTTTAAGCGTAGACAAGTGAGAACTGGGGAAATCTGTGCCCAAGCGAACACTCTAATATACCCCGAGGATTACGATGCGAGCGCCCACAGCTCTGAGAAGGGTGGTAGCACCGAGGCGTGGGTGGAGTTCAGCTCGCAGGTTGTCCACAGGAAAACTGAGCAGCACCCAACCTCTGCGGTTGTTCGGGTCCAGAGATAAGCTGAGCTTGCACACATTTACACAGCAACAAAGAGGTAAGCCACGACTTTATTGAAGCACAGAATCACTTCAGAAGACTCTTATAGTTGGAGCGAAGCGGGTCCCCATCTCATGAGTGAAGATGAGGATACTCTTAACGCTGTGGTTCTCAACCTTCTTAATGCAGTGACTCTTTAATGCAGTTCCTCATACTATGGTGACCCCCAAACATAAAATTGTATTCATTGCTACCTCATAACTGTGATTTTGCTACTGTTAGGAATCCTGTGAGAGGGTTGTTTGACCTCAACAGGTAGTAACTCACAGGCTAAGAAAAGCTTTTCTAGGGAAATGCATCTGATTTTTACATAGCATTTCAAAGAACACTATATTTCTGCTCTGCTGATGGTCAAGCATCTTTCGAATCAGTTCCTCAGTTGGTCACTGGGTTTCAGTTTTATCAGGGCTGCTGCTTTGCGACAGCCTGTCTCTGAATTATCTTCAATCGAGTACAGTCCTGTGATAGAGTGTTCCCGAGGTGTGTCTTCTAGGTGAAGGTGTAGACCCAGCTAGTTCCCACAGAGTCCTTTGTTCCTCATTTGTTTCATAGAGTCCTGTGTCCCCTTAGCAGGCAGGGTAGAAGTGCTTCTTCTGTCCCTGTCATTGTCAAACTGGACAGGGAGGCTTTCCATTCTGACCAGAAGCTCCACGATGCTTGTGAAGATCTTCTTTCACTTAAAATAACATTTGGTAAGTGTTCTTTTGTCAATGGGGCCAACAAAAATCTCCCCCTCTCTCTTCCTCTGTCCTTTTTTGAAGGGATACCGAGAATCCAAAGTACTTCTTGAGCAGACTGACTCATGGCCACCCCAGGCCACTCAGAGCAGAGCAGGGCTTTCAATGGCTGGGTGTTGTTGTTGTTGTTATTGTTTTCAAGAGAAAATCTCAGAAGGTTGGTCTGCTGACTAACTGCATGATTAGCAGTTCAAAATCACCAGCCCCGGCTGAGCCCTGGTGGCGTAAGTGGTTGAGTGCAGAACTGCAGCCTGCAGGCTTGGCGGTTCAAATCCAGCGGCGGCTTTCAGGAGCAGCACTGGGTAGTGCCCATGACCACCAGAGGCAGTGATGCCCACACACAAAAATCACCAGTCCCACTGATTGGAACAATGCCTTACAGGTTTATATTCAAATAAGCAGCCATCTACCATGTTTCCCCCAAAATAAGACAGGGTCTTGCATTTATTTTTCCTCAAGAAGACAGGCTAGGGTTTTTAATGCACTTTTTTTTTCAGGTTTATTTTCAGCTTTTTATGTACAATCTACATCGAATCAAATATAGTTAAGTTCTTCTGGAACATCAGCATAACTCTCCAAACCCGCATTCCATTCTGAATTTCTTGCGACTCTTTTTCCTTTAGAACAATTGACCCCAATGTCTCATGTCAAGTAAAAGAACTCTCATTACATGAGCAGCTCTTATCCATGTAACCTGCTCACAGTGCATTGTAACAACACTGTCAATGATTTTATCCCATGGATTCTTCACTCAAATTACAACCTCTTGTAAGCAAGGCTTCATGAAGTTTCCAGGCTGATTTCTTGTCTTTCTATTTTCAATGTAGTCATTAATGCCCATGTGCAAATGGTCTTTGAATGGTTGTTTATGGCAATACCAGGAGTCTGCAGATAGGTCACGATGGGGCAGACGAGAAGGACTGCCAATATTAGTCACTGCTCTGTTACTAAATGCATAGGTTGTGCAGATATGCTGCATAACCATGCCCATCACCAAGTTTTTGAGACAGGTTTTATATTGTGAAAATGCCTAGAAATTCTGCAGGGGCTTATTTTATACGTGGTCTTATTTGGGGGGAAGCATGGTAAATGAGGCGGTAACAAAGTCCACGTGGCGGAAGCACACCACTCTGTGTGAAGATAAAAAAGAACAAAATCCAAACATGCTGGAGGGAAGAGTATCACAGCTCAAATCGTGAGCACCCAAATTTTACGAGGCTATGGAGGGCAAAGTCCCCAACGCATCTGCAGATTGACTATTTGGATCAAGCCTCTGGCAGGTCCTCATTGGTCACATTTGAGAAAGAAGAACAGCCTTGCGATCATACAGTTTATTGTAGATGATGGATGGAACGATGGTACACTATGAAGACTGGTCAATTGACTTTCCTCTTGACCTATCCTGAATTTGCTTTAACTTTAAATATTTCGCATGCGATACCTAGAGAGAAATTTTCTTTTTAACTTATTTTAACAATGATGGTGACATTTTCTTTCCTCCTTTTTTTCTATTTGCTTTTGTTTTTGCTTTGTGTTGTTTCTCTTATGTTTCCCAGTTTGTGCAGAAGGAGGGGATGCATAGAGACAATCATTGATGTGATAGCTTATCAGTAAAGGAGGGGAGAGGGAGGGGAATTGGGGAGCAAATAATATAACAGGGGGTTGGTGCATTAGAAGCTATTGTGATGATGTATACACAGTTCTTTTAAAATTGACTTAACTATGCAAGTGTACAATAAGTGAATTTCATATCATTAAGTCCATTGGGAAAGCAAAACAAAAGCCACCAGGTTTTTCTCTTTCTTAAGAGTTAGTCTCAGGAACTGATGTTGTTCAGCTATCAAAAGATAGAGCATCTGGGGTCTTAAAGGCTTGAAGGTAAACAAGCGGCCATCTAGCTCAGAAGCAACAAAACCCACATGGAAGAAGCACACCAACCTGTGTGACCACGAGGTGTGGAAGGGATCAGGAATCGGGCATGGAAGAACCAAAAAGTTTTTATAAATGATGGGGATTACAGTTTGGGGACCCAATGCCCTTATGTAGGTGAAGCGACATCCCCCTACAGAAGGGTTGCTGGGAGATGGGCCAGTCAGGATACAGTATAGCAATGATAAAACATGCAACTTTTCTTTAGTTCTTAATTGCTTCCCCACCGCCGCCATCATTGCCCCAATTCTAACTTACAAATCCTCCTAGACCAGAGCTTGTACACTGGAACAGATAGGAACTGGAAACATGAGGAACTGAGGACAGATTATCCCTTGAGGACCAGTGGTGAGAGTGGCGATACCAGGAGGGTGGACGGAAGGTGGAGTAGAAAGGGGAAACTGATTATAAGGATCTACATATAACCTCCTCCCTGGGTTATGGACAACAGGGAATTGGATGAAGGGAAACATTGGAGAGTGTATGATATGATGAAATAATAATTTCTAAATTATCAAGGGATCATGAAGGACGGGGGAGCAGTGAGGGAAGGGAGGAAATGAGGAGTTAATACCAAGGACTTAAGTGGAAGGCAAATGCTTTGAGAATGATGGCAACGAATGTACAAATGTGCTTGGCATACAATGAAGGGATGGATGGATTGTGATGAGTTGTATGACCACCCAACAAAATGATTTTAAAAAGAGAACACACAGGAGCAGTTCTACTATCCCATAAAGGGTTGTTAAGACTCAGAATGGACTTGAGGACAGGGAATTTGGAGCTTGGAGATGTCAAGGTCTTTTGTCCCAGGTGCCTCTGTGTGGGTGCGAGGGCCCCTAACACCCCACCCCTGTGGGTACCTGATGCCTCACCAACCATTGCCTGGGACCATCCAGTTCCCACACCTGCTCTGCTGGAAGGTGGCACCTTGTGGTCTGGTCCTTAACTCCAGGATCCTCCTACCTGTGAAGGGAGCTTTGTAAGACCTGCGGGGTCCTTTACTTCAGAAAGGAATGGCTTTGAGTGGCTGTGCAGCTTTTAAGCTCGGTCTTAAGCCCTAGATAGGCATGTGGACTCCAACAGGGAGAATTAGACTCTCTAGCAAGCCGAGGACACTAAGAGGTGGCAGGGCACACAGGACTGCTGACTCAGGGGAACTGGCTTCACCTATGGAAGGGACCATTCCAAGCGCTGCTAACCTGGAATGTCAGGAACTGCACCACCACTCCAAAGAGGGTTAGCATTGCCCCAGTCATTCACCATGTGCTGTCTCCCAGTTCCAAGGGGCAGATTAAGTCCTTGAAGACTAGGGGACAAAGGCAGTTGTCCATCCCCTTTTCCCAAGGATCACTGGACCCCTCCTCCCCCGCCCCCTGGGCTTGGACCCCGCGTAGATCTGCTCCCACCCACGTAGGTGTCCTGTCCCGCCACCCACCCACCATCTCCTAGTGGTACCCCACTTCCCTTTCTGGGTTCTTGCGCATGCGCGGGGTAGAGGGCGCGGGACAGAACGGGGAGAGCTTTAGGACCCTGCAGGGGCGGCGGAACCTTTCTGGGCGTGGCCACAGCCATGTTACCACGTGGTAGTTCCCAGGCTCCCCTTCCCATTCCTGAAGGCGGGGAGCGGCCCTTTCTGCTGCAGGCGGTCAGGCAGGCTTCCACGGGGGCGGCCTAGGGCGGCGGGCATCCTGCTTCCTAAGGGATGGAGGGGGCGGGGTCCCACCCTTCCGACATTGGGGGGCTGGCGGTTTCTCCAGTGGCGGGCGCCCCGTGGGACCCCCACCCCCCACCCCGATCTGCGCACTCGGCCTGGAAAGGCGCCACGACTCGCACAGGCCCTGGACGAGAGGTGAGCGGCGCGTGCGGCAGGCCTGGACCTCCTTCTCGCATCTGCGGAAAAGTTGCAAAGAGCCCAGTGGCCCGGAGCAGCCTCGGTGGGATTCCCTCTGCGCGGCCCCGCTGCAGGTTTAAGGGCAGCCCGCGGGGTCTTTGTCGGGGTGAGGCAGGCCCGGGCCAACCTCAAGTCCCTGGTGCTCCCAGTGAGAGGGGTGAGGGTGAGGAAGATCCAGAGCGGAAATGGCCAAAGTGAGGACTTGGGGGGGGTGTTTTGGGGACCAGTAGAGTGGTTCCATTGGGCTAGCCGCGGGGTGCATTCATTCTTAGGGGAAAGGGTACAAAGCACTGGGCTATCGGCCCCATGTGAGGAGCTCTAGCTGTGCCCGTGTGGCTTCGCTCTGTCTCTGTGGGCACAGCAGGAACCGCTGCAAGCAAATAGGAAGAGAAGACTTAGGGCCCCAGGGCTAAGATCCCAGGCAGGGAGAGGGGAAAGCAGCAGGTGTGCTGCTCAGAGGGGCAGGTTGGGGTTGCCAACTGGGAGACCTTGAAGGACAGTGGAGAGGCACAGTGGAGCTCTCTCTGCATGTGGCTCAGGAGTCACTGCATGTCTTTAAAGGCCTTTTGTGCATGTGCTTTTTCACTCATCGATGTCGTTTTTATTGAATTGCTGTCCCTTCTCTTCCCTGGTTTCTAGGAAGATTGGTGATGTGCCTTGGAAATATTTCCCCTTATTTGGTCATCAGTTTGTTGGGTGAACGTGGAGAACCAAAATGACAAAAGTCTTATAGAGCTATAGTTAACACATCTTAACCTTTATGAGTTAGGCCATATCAACAGTGCTCAACAATGGCTATCACCATTAGTTACAAAGCTCTACCTTCCTTCTGGTACCTCTTGATAGCAGCTCGCACTTGCTCCCACCTCCACTCTTAATCTATGTATTGTTTCTATAAATTCATTCCTCCTAAGTCTCAGTATTGCCTTTTTTTGACATTTTTATTGGGACATAATCTACATATCAGACAATTTAACAATTCAATTATATCAAGAAGAGTTGTACCAATTATATCAGGAAAAATTGGATCATTTTCTCCTTCCTTCCCCTTCTCCCTCATGAACCCTTAATAAGTTATGGATTATTATTTTCATATCTCACATGGTCCTCAGTTCCCCTTCATCACATTTCTATTGTTTGTCTTCCTGGGAGGGCGTTATATATTGATGCATGTGAATTAATTTTAAGAGCATTACCACAATTAATTTTAGGACATTGTCTTCTTTAGTCTCATTGCTTTTGCTTGAATTGTTGCCAGGGTTCACACTGGACTACAAGTACAGCTGCATTTCTTTCTGGATGCTCCAGGTAGGGGGAACGACCTGTTGGCGTTTTCCAGGCTCTGGAGGCTCCACTTCCGGTCCCCTTTTTTAAGTAGTCACATCTCCCTCCCACTGAAGCTCAGAATGAGAGCTCAAGGTGTATGGGGTAAATGGTGCCAACCCGAATAATTCAGGATGTTTTCCCCATCTCTAGACCCTTCCCTGAAACACGTTTTGCAAAGCCACTCAATTGCTTTTGCAACATTCCTTGATTTAAGCCAGAGCATTCTGGGAACCATTATTCTGTCTTCTGCCTACAGAATAATCAAAAGAGTCTTGGTGGTTCAGGGGGGAGGTTGTTCTTGGTAGGAGAACTCCAGTCCTTAAGCCTGAGGACAAACAAAGGGAATGCTGTGGACTTCCTCTTTTTCAGGGGACCCTACACTTTACCAAGCACAGTGTCCTTCCTAGGGACTGATCTGTCCTCCTGGCATGCTCACATTTATGAGGGACGGTCTTACAGTCCTCTATTATTATTTTAGATACTTTTATTGGGAGCTCTTACATCGCTTATCACAATCCATTCAATCTTCCATTGTGTGAAGCACATTTGTGCATATGCTGCCATCATCATTTTCAAAGCAGTTTCTTTCTACTTAAGCCCTTGATATCAGCACATCATTCTCCCACTCCCACCCATATGAACCCTTAATAAGGTATGGTTTATTGTTTTCATATCCTGCATCATCCCCTGTTGCCCTTCACCACATTTCTGTGTTTGTCCCCCTGTGAGGGGGCTATATATTGATCCATGTGATTGAATCCTCCTCCCCCCTTCTCTTTATCACCCTTGTAGCTCTGTTCTCATTCTTGGTCCTGAGGGGTTTATCTATCTTGGATTCACTGTGTTTTGGGCTCTTATCAATATCAGTGTGTGTATTTTGGTCCAATCCTATTTGTAATGTAGAATTGAAGGCATCATAGTGGAGGGAAGGGAGCATTAAGGGACTAGAGGAAAGTTGTCTCTTTCACTGGTGCTATACTGAACCCTAACTGACTCATCTCATCCTTGTGACCCTTTTGGGAGGGGGTGTCCAATTGTCTACTGATGGGTTTTGAGTCTTCAATCCACGCCCCTGCTCCCAATGGTATGATTTTGTTTTGGGTCTCAGATGCCTGATACCTGATTCCTTCAACACTTCATGATCACACAGGCTGGTGTGCTTCTTCCGTGTGGGCTTCGTTGCTTTTGAGTTAGATGGACGCTTATTTATCTTCAAGGCTATATGACTCCAAATGGCTATGTCTTTTCCTAGTCGGGCACCATCAGCTTTCTTCACCATATTTGTTTATGCACCCATTTTGTCTTCAGTGATCTTGTCTGAAAAGGTGAACATCACAGAATGGAGAACTATTAGAACAAACTGTTCTTGTTTTTTGTTTTGTTTTGTTTTGTTTGGGCATCACTGCCCTCAGATGGTGGGAGTAGGAGGCCCAGTCTTTGCTCCGTGGAGCTGGAATCGAACCTCCATCCCAGTGGGCCGCAGTCCTGCGCACAACCATTATGCCACCGGGGCTCAGCCCCAGGTTTTTTTGTTTTGTTTTGAGAACAAAGTGTTCTTATGTTGAAGGAGTATTTGAGTCAAGGCCCAATGTCCATGTGCAACCTTAATTATTTTTTTGTTTGTTTTTTGTTTTTTGGGCATCACTGCCCTTTGGTGGTGGGAGTAGGAGGCCCAGCCTTGCTGCTGGATTTGAACCTCCAACCCAGTGGGCCGCAGCCCCGTGCACAACCACTACGCCACCGGGGCTCAGCCCACAACCTTAATTCTTAACATAGAGATAATACATAGATGTAGCTCCCTCATTATATATAAATATATTTACATATGTACATGCCTGTATTTAGACCTCTATACATGTCCTTTGCCTTTTGTTCTTTCCACTCTTTCCTTTTACTTTCCTCTTGTCTCACCATCACGTTTGGCCTTCATTTGACTTTAGTAATTCCTCACTGCTAGATTGCCTTTGATTAAGCCCCACTACACATCCTGCACCCTTCTCTCCAATGATTTTAGTTCTCTTGTTTGATTGTCCCTGGTTTGGTCCCCACGCCCTCCTTTCTTCCACCTCGCCTTTTCCCGTATCTCCCCGGAACCATCAGTCCTGTTCTTATCATCTCCCATTTGTTTATCCCAGCTCTCTTATCTAGATAGACTTGCAGACACATTAATAATCGCAAAATCCCAGCAAAGCCAAGCAAAAGAACAAAGGAAGTCAAAACCAACGGAACAGTAACAACAACAAAAGAAAAACAAAATAGCAACAACAAAAAGAAAGCCACTGACAAATATGGAAAAGCATATAAATCTGCTGTTCTCAATCTGTGAATTTCGACCCCACAGTAACAAAATTACAGTTATGAAATAGCAATGAAAATAATCTTATGGTTCAGGGGTCATCACAGCATAAGGAACTGTATTGAAGCGTGGTGGCATTAAGAAGCATGAGAATCAGTGTTATAAATAATTCAAAGTCTGTTAGACTTTGCAAGTATTTTTCAGTTGAGTCTGATGGGGTGCCACCCTCTGTCTCTAAAGTCTATTTTTGGCCTTCCCCGAGGATTTCATCACTTTGTTCCCCTTAGTGTTTCACTCCAGTGTGAAGGGGTCGGATTGGGCACAGTTCCCCACACTGTGTCTGCAGTGTTGTCCCCCAAAGCCCTATGGTTCAGTGACGGACCTTGTGTCTTGTGGTGGGGATGGACTTTTGGATCTTTCTGTGTACTGTCTGTTCTGAGCAGGAATGTCGTCCTTTGGTCTTGGGGCAGGCTTTGTTCCCCTCCCTCTTCATTCTTCATTTCTCTTATGTGCACTAATTGAATGTGCACCTCTCCCGGAGCTGTAGCCTCAGTACTGTCCTCTGAAGTGTCTTCTTCAGGGGGTGAGGGTGGGGACACAGTCTTTTTCTGAGGAGCATTCCGGCAACAACTCCAACGGGACAGATTTGTTTGCAAAAGTCTGCCATTTAGTCTCTCACCGAGGCCATATTTTCCAGATACCCATCCTTCCTCTTTAGTTTCACCTGTTTCATACTTGATTGTTAGATCAATTTCAGACTGAAGAAATTGATAGAATTCTTCAGTGTTTTCAACATTGGCTTCAGTGGTTGGTGTGCAATGTTTTTTCTAGGATCATAAATTTATTAGTCTCCCCAAAAGCTAGCTGCTTCCAAGCTTGACTTAATATTTTGCATGTTTTTCCATCATTGCTTAGTGAATATATTTGCTTCTCCTTTCTGTAATCGGCATCTGGTGGTTGACTTTTGCTGTTTTGTCAACTGACGCTTAACCTTCTGTTTCACCAGTTCCAGGGGAATTGTGGAGCAGCTCACAGTACTGCCTGCAGAAGTGACACTCAGCATTCTTGCTTGGCGGGCATTCGTATGGCCCATGTTTTCACCATTTCTGAAAGGCCTGAGTTCTTTGTTTAAAGAGGACAGGGTGACCAGATGCGGGCATGTGTGGCACTCTTCTTCCTCCTCCTCCCCTCCCTCTCAGGATCCTCCTCCTGGGCCTGCCGGGCTCTCTTGCTTGGTGCCATTTTCAGTTCAGATTTCCCCCTCAGAAAACTCGGCCCCATGCCCGCTGTAACCGACAGTCCCTAGAGCTTGGTGGCACCCCATCATTTCCAGGCTGTGCGCGGCAGCGCACTCCCCCGTGTAGGTGCAATTTTTAATAATGACCTAATTACTGGTCTTTTTAGTTAAATAGATATTATCCTATCATAAACCAAGATCTCAAAATGTTCTTTTTGATGATGAATTCATGGACTCCATTCCACTTCAATTTATCATCCCCGGAGTATCACACTACGTGATTGTCCATTTAAAAATGATCAAACACTTGCTGAGCCCCGGTGGCGCAGTAGTTATGTGCGGGACTAGACCCCACAGAGTTGGCGGTTCAAAATCCAGCAGCAGCTCTCCAGGAGCAAGGCTGGACTTCCTACTCCCACCAGGGCAATGATGTGGGGGAAAAAAAGATCAACACATCCTTTTCAGTTCACCAATGCATAGAATATTAGTCTTAATGTGTTTATAAAATTTTCCCGATTTTCCTAGAGTTATAGTGTATACATTTTGGTTCCAGTTTTCACTGCATGTTTGTAGCTGTTTCTTACTTTATGTCATCAGTAAATGAAGGTCCTGAAAACTTTGCTTCATCCAAAGGGTAACTCCACTTTAAGGAGGCAGCTCTTCTGCAGTCATGCTTTGAGTTCCTTACAACCTGAGGGTCTCATCTTTGCAAATAACAATGTTCTGCTTCTAGGTTCTCAGCCGCTAACCTTTCAGGCGTGGTCTGTCTCTACCTTCTTCTTGCTCTTAGTCTGGAAGCGCTGCTAAAACCTATCAACTGTGAACAACCCTACTGGTATATGAAATTTTGAAAAATTGGTGGATTACATCTTGCATTGCCTGCTACTGTGTAAATGTCAAAATTAGAATTTGGGGGGGGATCTTTATCCTTTTAGAAGGGTAAGCACCTTGTCCTGTCAATTCCTATTGCCTCCAAATGATAAAATGCTGGTAAAACCCCTAACCTTTGTTTTGTTTAATTCTCAGGATTAGTATGATTGAGTAAATAAGTGGACACTGCAGGTCAGAAAGCAGTGAGGTGATGCCCTTACCACTTTCAGGGGTCCTAGATAATTATTTCCCCTCTATAGCCCCAGAATAAAGGGGGGATTTCACAAGGATACCCAGTGGCATTACATAGACAGTTGACCTCTAAGATGGCTATTTATTTCACAGTCCCTGCTGTAAAGCTCAGCATGAAGGTATGACTGCCTCTTGCTCTCTCTCTCTCTTTCTCTTTCTCTTTCTCTGTCTCTCTCCCACTCACTCTCCACCTTTATCTCTTTCCAGCGTGATCTGAGCTTGTGTATTACCTTAAACAGCATGTCTGTGCAGATACATTTTATTATAAAAGGGAACCTAGAAAGTTGATAGTTTGATAAAAGACAATGAGGTTGGTATCCTTGAGGTCATCAAGGAAAGCCTTGGTTTCATTGACCAGTGAGTCCCAAGAGTAAACCATTCCCTTCATGGTCTGGTTTTCCATTAGGAGTAAATGAAATAGGTCTGTGAATATATTCATATTAGTCCCAGTATATTCACAGATGTGCAGAGATGGGGAGAAATTATTTTCATCTATAAAGGTCAAGGTGAAGATTGTACTTGACACACTCAAAATATTTTTGCAATCGGTACCTGCAGATTTCATAGGCTCTGGTTCGGTATGAGCCAATGTATTGAAACACCAATTCCAACAGAGGAGCAGAGTTGAGAGTCATTAACTAAAGTATGTTGAAGTTAATATTCTTTGAGCTTATCTGATAACATTAATAAGCACCAACAATGAAACAACAAATTTCTCTGTCTTCAGCAGAGTGAATACTATGCCCATCAGTTGGCTTGAGTATAGCCAGCCACCTGTCACCATCACTCTGGCAAAGGAAAGTGGACTCCTGGTGTGTCAGGAACTCTGCACTGAGGAAACCAGGTTGCAAAGAAAGACTGTGAGTATACATCTTCTCTTCTAGGCCTCTAGGTGAGTGCTTTCGTTCTGTGCATTTCTCTTTCAAAATCAGGTTTCACGGAACTGGTCATCTTACTCAGGAATGACAGTTCTTTCTGGTGTCTGATCAAAATGCAGCAAGAGCTTCCTATTACTGATGTATATAGGGCAGCTTTGGAGGGCAGCCAGATAGTTCTCTAGCGTGGTAGACAAAGATCTTGAGGGATGTCTTGTTTTGTAATGAGACATGCTTGGAGGAGCAGAGATGCTCTGTGTCCACCTTGGGTTGGGGCACAGCGCATGAGGGGTCAGCATCCTGCAGTGCATGATTAATTGATTACACTTGGGTCTTGTTCACTGGGTCAGGACCACGGCCAGGGGGGGTGAGGACTTGTTACAAGCTTTTACAAACCATTGAGATATGAGCATGGAAGTCTCGCTTCTCCAGGTGGCAGGTCTTTCAGATGAAGATGAATCCAGTACATTGCTTGTGTTTGATCATCCCTGGAAAACCGTGTCATTTTCATGGACAACCCTGATCACCGCACAGAGAACAGAAGGAGAGTCTGTGCTAGAAATGTATGAAAGAAGGAAAAGATGGTGAACTGGAGACCACATTGAAGTCCAGGGATATTGAATAAGGTCAGCACCTGGCTATGTTTTTCCTAGGGTTTACAAGGTGGTGACCCCAACCCTAGATTATGAGTCTGGACTCTACTTCACACAGTGCTTTCTTCTTTGGGGTGTGGAATGTGCTTAAGGGTGCTCAGGGGGTGCCTGTAAAGAAAGGTGGGCCCAGGGATATAGGAGCCTTCCTTGGCTGCCGTGAACCCCATTGAAATCAGACTGTGCCGTGCACCTTGGATTTGTTCATGAACATTGAGAGCTTTGAAGGCTGGACCCAAGACTTGCCTCTAGCTCTCTCAGAGAGGAGACTTGAAGCTGTCTAGCTTGTCCCTGGAGGGACCTGGGAAGATATGGAGCCCACAGCAGAGTCCATCACCAGGTTGAACCAGTGTTGTTGGTGTATCAAAGTCATAAAACACAAAACATCAAAGTGATAAAATGCACCATCCCCTAAAAACAGAATAATTTTTTAAATCACATTGCCATTAAGTAGAATCTGACATAGTAGAACTGCCACACTTTGTTGGTGTCTTCTTTTATCTAGTATTGTAATATATCTATTTTAATTTTAAAATGCCGCAGGACATTGTTAAATTGTTCAAAGCAGGATGTCAGGTTATTTTATCTTTTTCTATTTAATCTTTTTATTGGGGGCTCATACATCACTTTTCACAATACATAGTTACATATACTGTGCCAAGCACCTTCACATACCTGCTTTGGTTAACATTCTCCAAATATCTGATCCACTTTTCTACTTGGGCCCTTGATATAAGCTTCTCTTCCTCCCCACTCTGTCCTTTCCCCGCCTCCCCCCAGTCCTCATTACTTTATAAATTATTACTGTTTTGTCATATCTTACACTGCCCTACTTCTCGCCCTGCCCACTCCTCCCGATGTCCGTCCTTCAGATAGGAGGCAATCTATAGATCCTCACAGTTGGCTCCCTCTCTCCACCCCACCTTCCCTCCACCCATCCAGTAACTTCACTCTCACCACTGACCCCTAGGAGTTCATCCGCCACGGGTTCCCTGTTTCCAGTTCTCATCTCTACCAGTGTTCCTCCTCCAGTCCAGCTGGACTTGCAAGGTAGAGTTGGGACCATGATTGTTTGGAGGATGAAGCCTTCAGGAACTAGAGTAGAGTTTTATGCTTCATTGCCACCTCACTGCGCCATCTCCTCACCATGACTCCCCTGTAAGGACGTGTCCAATTTTCCACAAGTGGACCTTGGGTCCCCACCCTTCTCTCCCCCACATTCTTACTGATTTGAGTGTTGTTCTTTGATGGTTGATATCTACTCCCTTCGACCCCTCATGATCACACAGGTGGGTGTGCTTCTTCTATGTGGAATTTGCTGCTCCTGTGCTAGATGGCCACTTGTTTACCTTCAAGTCTTTAAGATCCCAGCTACTTTATCATTTGGTGCCTGGGCGCCATCAGTTTCTTCTGACCATATTGGGAGGGTGGGTTCATAATGATATGATTTTTATTCTTTAATGCCTGATACCAGGTTCTTTTCACTCCTCATGGTCACACAGGCTGGTGTGCTTCTTTATGGTAGGCTTTGTTGCTCTGTTTGGTCATCCTTAAGCCTTTAAGACCTCAGGCATTATATCTTTTGATAGCCAGGTACCATCAGCTAGCTTCTCCACTCTTGCTCCTGTCCCTACCTGTCCTCAGTGATCATCTCAGGAAGGTGCGTACACAGTGACATGTTTTTTTTTTTCCTGTTTGATGCCTGAGACCTGATCCTTTTGACACCTCATGGCCACATTGGCTGGTGTGCTTCTTCTATGTGGGCTTGGATACTTCTCAGGTAGTTGACCATTTTTTTATCTTCAGGCTTTGAGACCCCAGACTCTATATCCTTTGATAGCTGGGGGCCATCAGTTTTCTTTGCCATATTTGCTTATGCATCTATTTGACTTCAGTGATCATATTGGGCCAGTGAGCATCATGGAATACCAGATTCATAGAACAAAGTGTTCTTGCATTGAGGGAGTGCCTCGGTGGGGGCTCAAGGTCCAGCTGCTGCCTTAGTACTAAACCTATAAATATATGTACCTGAATTTATTACCACCTTGTCATAAATAATTATATTTACATATACACACGCCTGTGTTCAGACCTCTACAAGTGCTCTTTGCCTACTCGTTCCTTCCTCTATTTCCTTCTGCCTTCCTCCTGTCGCAGTGTCATGCTCGCCGTCATTTGAGTTTCAGAAGTTACCCTCTGTTACATTACACTTACTTTGGCCCTACCAGGCCTCCCCCACCCTCCTCACCACCGATTGCGGACGTTTTCTGCTTTTAAGGAACCTTTTCCGTATTGTAAATGCTGGTTTCTTATAAAAGCATATTGCCTGAATTAAATGTGTTCTTGGTAGAATGAATGAAATTCATTATAAAAATTGGCTCCATTTTGTTTTGACTTATGGAGCCCTGGTGGTGTAGTGGGTGACACGTTGGGCTGCTAATAGCAAAGACAGCAATTGGAAACTGCCAGCTGCTCTGAGGAAAAAAGAGGAGCTGCCCTACTCCCATAAACAGTTATATCTTTATAAACCAACAGAGGCAGTCCTACTCTGCCTTACAGCCATGGTTCTCAACCCGTGGGTTTTGGCCCCTTTGGGGGTTGACTGACTACTAAAAGTAGCAAAATTACATTTAAGAAGTAGAAATGAAAAAAAGTAGCAATGAAAATAATTTTATGGTGGGGGGATCACCGCAACATGAGGTACAATATTAAAGGATCATGGCATTAGGAAGATTAAGAACCACTGCCCTAGAGGCTCACTGTGACTCGGAATTGACTTGATGGCAATAAATTTTGAGTTTGATCAAATACCAACATCTTCCAACTCATCTTCATTGTGATCTAAATTTTTGTGATCTGATGTATGTTTTCAATGTGTGTAGATGATCTATATACACATAAGCTTATAGGTAATATTTCCGATTCTAAATGATAAAGGTCACTTCTATAAGATGTTAATTAGGCAATAATCATTAAATTTTTTAAAATCAGGAATTTAACTTACTATCGACTTATGATGGGTTTGTCAAAATGTAGTCAGACACTCTAGTGACAAGATTCTTTTGGGGGGCATCAGTGCCGTCTGGTGGTGGGAATAGACCCAGCCTTTGCTCCAGTTGAGCCGCTGCTGGATTTGAACCTCCATCCCAGTGGGCCACAGTCCCGCGCACAACCACTACACCACCGGGGTTCAGCCTCATGACTTTTGTTTTTTGGCATCACTGCTCTCCGGTGGTGGGAGTAGGAGGCCCAGCCCCACTGCTGGAATTGAACCTCCGTCCCAATGGGCCGTAGTCCCGCGCACAACCACTACGCCACCGGGGCTCAGCCCGCCTTTTTTTTTTTTTAATGTGTAAGAAAAACTATATCAAACCAATCTAGTTCTGTCCAAATGAAATTTTGGGGTCCATTGGTAGCCAGTGCCTCTTACAGATTCTTGCAGACTCTGGTCAGTGAAGCAAAAAATAAAAACGGGAAGTTGGGGGATCATAGGCAGTGGTGGGAGGTGAGACGTTGGGGGGGTGCAGTTTTGTGTGGACCAAGGCCCATAGGAGTATGGCAGGGCAGCCCCAGTTCCAGATGGCAGGCAACATTGGCCACCCTTTACAGTCAGATGCAGGATACAAGCAGGCAGGAAGGCAAAGAGGAACAAGAGAGACATTCTCAGTGTCATTATAAAAAGGCCCCAACTCCAAGGAGGAACCATCAGGCATCAGCATTGGGTGATAGTCCAACCTGATTAGTAGGTTGGACTCCATCCCTGCCGTCACCCAGGTACACTAGTTGACGTAAAATACATCACAAATGATATATCTGTGTTCTTATCTATGTGTATTATCATCAAGCTATGTAAGGAGCCCTGGTCATACAGTGGATTATGTGTTAACCCCAAGGTCAGCAGTTTGATTCATGGTTTTTATGATGTGGGTGTAGTAGAAGGAGGGGAAGACTCAGAAGTCTTAGGTGGAATGGTATATATTAATTTGTGTTTAAAAGTTTCGGGTATTTCAAAGATACTCCTCAGATAATTTTCTGAACCAGTGTCTTGGCTTAGCCTTTTGGAAGCAGATGGCCAGACCTTTCTTCTGCAGCATTACTGGTGAGTTCCAGCAACCCCCTTCAATTTAGTAGCTGAGAACAAAGCATTTGTGCCACCCAGAGGAGATACAGTGTACACACACACACACACACGTATGTATTAGTAGGAGTATATGTATACATGCATATTTATTTATATGTATGACTATATACATAAAACTTCTATATCAGAATTCCATGTTATAACCATATTTTATTCATGTAGTTGTATAGAATTTTAGGTTTCATGTATATTTATTTTTGTAGATGCATAAGATTTTAGATTTCACAAGATTTTGGCAATTTCACACAAAATCAACTCCCAGCCTGAGGAGAGAAAAATAACTTGATTTCCTCTATCATTTTCCTCTTGACTTTTCTAATGTGTTATACAACACATGCTGTATAAGGACTCTGGAGCCCAGCCTGAAAGGGAGTAGACCTTGGTGGCAGTGGCAGGAATCCTTCGCAGTGGTCATGCCAGGTCAGAAGACAGTAAGAGCTATAACTTGGTGCCCTTTTCAGAATCCTGGTTAGTATCCCAGGTTTGAGGTCCATTTAAATAAATGGTATCAGAACCATATCTGATCTCCTCTGTCTTGCCCATTGCCACGAGACAGGAGCCAGTCTCACCAGCCCACCCTACGCTCCATCCTTCTTTGCCTTATTCTGACACCAGTTGTTTGTGCCATTACACATATTTCTGTGATGACTGTGACCATTGGTTGCAGTGGCCACCCAGAACTCGGACAATACTCACAGGGGATTTACTAGGAAAGTTCCAAGGATGCCACAAATCATGATCAACAAACAGCAAGGAGATAGCCTTGCTATTCCACAGCAATACCACTCCTCATCCAGTAACTAAGTCTCTCTGGTGCACAACCTGTGATCTACATGGTCCCTTGGTTCTGTCTTTGTGGGCCAGGAAGCAAACAGCCTGTATGCTCTATCAGTTTCATAGTCGTGGATTAGATGAGGAAATGGTATACCATAGTCGTGGCTCTGTTCCACAGAGCCCCTGTGCCATAGATTCTCTTGCAACTGGTCTCTGCTGCTGCCTTTACTTCACATAGATCTTGGATGTGATCTTCCAAATCGTCCCAGAATTTTTCTGTGTCTCAGGTGGCTCTTACATATGGAGGGCTGGCTTTGATGGAGAAATGACCATCTTTTAGCAGACTACACCCCTGGGGGAAACTGAGAATGGTATCTTTAGGTTCTCTAGGAAAGGAGATTTTCCAGATGTCTCTGAGGGAAGACAAGGTTCACACTCTCTAGTAAGGTCAGGGGAACCTTGGTGGCACAGCGGTTATGAGTTGGGCTGTTTTCTGTAAGGGTGGTAGTTTGAAACACACTAGCTGCTCCATGGGAGAAAGACGAGGCTTTCTGCTTTCTAAGCAGCTACCACTGTCTTAGGAGCTTATAGAGGCAGTTCTGCCCTATTGTATGAAGTCGCTGAGTCAACTTTGACTGATTGTTACTGAGCTTGTTTGCTTCTGTTTGTTTTATATCCTGTGACCCACTTGGACACCCACAGGGGCAGCTCTGCCTTGTCCTGTAGGGTCTCTGAGTTGACATCGGCATGAGAGCCATGAAGTTTGGGTTTGTTCATTTGAATCCTGTAGCACAGGAGCCCTGCTGATGGAGTGCCTACTGGTGCGCTGTTGACTGCAAGGTCAGCAGTTTGAACCCGCCAGCTGCTCCTCCAGGGAAAGACAGG
>PVJH01008302.1:0-86186 GCA_004026705.1 Nesogale talazaci
CTCCCTAGAACTGTCCTGTCCTGTTGTTTTTCCTATGCCTTTTATCCCACCTATCTCATCTAGATAGACATGAAGAGATAATAATAGGCACCAAAAAAGAGCAAAACAAAACAACAAAAGAAAACGGCTGAGCCCTGGTGGCGTAAGTGGTTGAGTGCGGGACTGCAGCCCATGGGCTTGGCGGTTCAAATCCAGTGGTGGTTCTCAGGAGCAGCACTGGGTAGCACCCACAACCACCAGAGGCAGTGATGCCCCCCTCCCCCAAAAAAGAAAAGAAAACAACAAAATAAGACAAGCCAATAGATAGTTCCAGGTCTGCTTGTTGACCTTGAGTACTTTCTGATCTAGCTGAGAAGCAACAAAGTCCACATGGATGAAGCACACCAGCTTGTGTGATCATGAGGTATGGATGGAATAAGGTACCAGGCATCAAAGACCCAGAACAAAAAAAATCATACCATTGGGAATGAAGGGGAAGTGAGGAGTAGAGACCCAAAACCCATCTATAGACAATTGGACTTTCCTTTAGAGAAGGGTCACAAGGAAGGGTGCAGTGTAGCATCTAGTTCTTTAATGCTCCCACCAACACCAACACCACCCTCAGCCCCCCACAACACACACACACACACACACACTCATGACCTCAGTTCTACCTTCTCAATCCGGCAAGACCAGAGCATGTATATGGGTACAGATAAGAACTGGAAACACAGGGATCCCAGGACAGACAAACTCCTCTGAACCAATATTGAGAGTAGCAATACCAGGAGGGGAAGGCTAAAGTGGGAGGAGAAAGGGGAAACCAATCACAATGATCTACATATAACCCCTTCCTAGGGGAGTGGGCAACAGACTAGCTGGTGAAGGGAGACATTGATCAGTGTAAGACATGAAAAAAATAATAATTTATAAATTATCAAGGGTTCAAGAAGGAGCGAGGGGATGGGAGGGAGGAAAAAACATGAGGCGCTAATACCAAAGGCTGAAGTAGAAAGACAATGTATTGAAAATGATGATGGCAACAAATGTAAAAAATGTGCTTGACACAATGGATGGATGGATGATTGTCCTATGAGATGTACAAGCCCCCAATAAAATTATTTTTTAAGTACTGAGAGAATAAAAAAAATTCCAGGATAGACCAAAGAATGGAAATTATACATTTAGGAGATGAATCTTGCCACTTCTTGGCTTTCCCCATACACTGCAGTCTTAGTGCAGAAGGGCTGACATCAACTTTTAATACCTATGGCTCACATAAGTTAGAGAAGTCTTCCTTTCATAAAAGGATAGATTACTGAAAAGAAGTGGTTTTGACCTATGTGTGTGCTCCTTTCATGAAGATCCCTTTTTTCTATGTTCTCTCTATCCATTGTTAGTGGATCCAGTACAGATTTGAATGATGTAAATGTGATCAAGGTTCTAAAATTCCATGAAGTTTAGGCACATAAAAGGACTCATAATATAATTTCCAGGAAAAGAGTCAGAAATTATTATATTGGAACAATTGTAGGATTTGTGTGTGTGTGTCTGGGAACAGCCAATATATTTTACAGGTGAAAAGGTAAGTGGTGTACCCAAAGTCACACTTTTGTAATTGATTTAAAAGCTGATTCATGGACCTCAGTCTCCCAAGTCACACTCTAAGGTTCTTTATACTGAAAAACAAAACAAAACAAAAACCCCCAAACCTCCCCACTGTCACGGAGTCAATTCGAACTCATAGAGACCTTACAGAATCTCCGAGACCATCAATTGATGAGGAAGATATGCCAACTATATTTATTCTTTGATTTTGTTGCATCCTTTGTAGTCTGTTCCAGCATAGTGGGTGATTCTATAATTATGGATTAGCTGTGGCTACCTACCTTACTTTCCCTATCCATCACTCAACATCCTCCACCATGAGTGCTATCAGTTTTCTGGGTCCTCTGTTTTTCAAAATCACTTATTACATCCGACACCCCAGAGAATAAGCCAGTGAATGCAGTGCCTTGCATTGCCTGTCAATCTATCTTTTCAAAGGTCTAGATGATGAAAGTTGAAAAGGAACTGCACTTAAAACTGGGGGGTGGGGGTAAAGTGCCAAGAGATCTCCATCACAGCTCTTTGACCTCTGTCTCAGTCACTAGGTCAGAGCTAGCTGGGCCTGAGCAAAGGCATATCATGGCACCAGTGAAAGCGTTCTCATGGGAAGCATTTAGCAATTACCACCTCTTTGGGTGTATGCTGTTGAATAAAAGGTGTTAGACCTGTCTTCCCAGAGCTCTTGCTTCAGGACACAGATGGCCTGGAAATAATCAGGAAGTCAGCAGTATAGCCTCAGCTCTAAATAAATCTATAATCAAAAATTGTGAGAAGGTCTTTAAAGGAAGAATACAGAGTACTATGATCGAGAATCGTGGAATGAGGGTCTTTTTGACTTGATAGTCTGCGAAAGCTTTTTGCGGAGTGGCATTTCAACCAGACACCAAAGGAACCGGTCTCGAGAGTCTGGGAAGTATGAACAGGCAGAGAGGACAAGTGATAAAGGTCCTAAGTGAGGCTATTTTGTGACTGAAGAGCTAATATGATGTAAGGGAAAGGGGTGTGAAATGGGGATGAAGAGACGGGCAAGGACCAGCTCATCGGATTCTTACTGAGATCGATGTAGGCATTCTGTCTCCTAGAGAGGGATGGTTTTTTGTTGGATTGCCCCAGCCCAGGGGGCACAGTGTTTATGCATTGGGCTGCAGAGTGGTTATGCGTTTATGCAAGGCAGCAATTCAGAACCACCAGCTCCTCCGAGGGAGAAAGATGGGGCTTTGTCCTTCCGTAAAGTCTTGGAAATTCACAGGAACAGGCCAACCGTTGAGGTGCACCCCAATAACATGGTAATGATGCTTCTAAAGTGAACCGGCAGTCTGCTCTGGAGAATCCCTGTGAATCAGCAGCAACTTGATGGTAGCAAGTGTGTTTGGGTTTTACCCCAACATCGAGAAGGACTTGGCTGGCACAACAGAGAAGAGGATTCTGGGTATGTCCTTTAGAAGACTTGTGTTCCATAGGATTCCACAGCTGAGGCGAGAGTGGCCTTCTAACACTTGCAAGACACCATCTCTCTGGGTCAACCTCAACTTGCAGAACAGCTGATGCTCTCTCCCCTCACCCTCCTCTGAGTCGTTTTGGAGGATTCCTGGTCATGCATCTCATGTATCCCCACCACTGCTTGGTGACATCGACTGTTCCATGTTTTTTTTTTTTTTTTGGGGGGGGGGGGGGGGTTTGCCCCTGACATTGGATTTATGGGTACCCAGTTCTGATGTGGCCCACCCTGATGACAGGCTAGCCTGGTTTACTGCTTCTGCTACTGTTGGCTTTTCCAACTGTTCCGTTTGCCTTCTGACCCGCTATCTCTCTGTTCCTTTCAAATCTGTGTTGTAGCATTCTCCAACAATTGCCATTGTTTCATGCAGGAAGAACACATCACTTGTGTTACAAGTTTGCAAAGGCATGTGTTAACTTTTGGTTTCCTGCGTGCTGCACATATATTCTATGATGTTACACAAACAGCAATTTTATGAATCTTTTTTCTAAACCTGTTTGAATGGAGCTTGGGAGAGGAACTAAGAGAAAAAAATTAGCTGAGAGCTGCTTCTATCACTGCAGTAGAGTCCTGCTTTCCCTTTGTCCCCATTCTGCCTCTTTCCCCTCTTGATTTAGTCTTTCTTACCCCCCCCCACCAAGTTCCATTTCCTCTCTCCCCAGACTTGCCAAAGCACTCCTGAATCTGAGGATTGCGCAGCTTAGACTAAGCTAAGGTGTTGGCCCTTATCCAAACCCATGATGCCAAATGTGTTTTTAGAATTAGTAATTAAAATTTCCTTTGAATAGAATTATGGCGTTACTCTAGCACCCTGTAATTAAGTGACACAACCATACATATTCATATAATATGGGATTAACAGAGACTGTAAATGGCCTTATGGCAGTTTAGGTCAAGTTTTGCCTAAATGAATTTACCATGAGCTTCGGAAAAACTTTCCATTTTTAGCTTTTTAGTTGTTTTTTTTTTGAATTTTGGAATTGCAGATAAGCGATTCTGAACCTGCACTTGGCATATGTACATAAACACAATAGAATTTCCCAGTGAATCTAAAGCTGACATAAAATCTCATGTAAAACGATAGGTTACCTTCTCTGTCTCTCATCCCCAATTGATCGATTAGAGTTCATGTGACTTCTGTTCTTCCTCAAAGTCTGAGGAGGTTATCGTGAGTAAAATTGATAGCAGGGAAGACTATATGCAGTTTAAATTTTTCATCCCAGTGTAGCTACACCATCTGGGATGGGCAGATGGACATGCCACAGATGACAGTAGGAAGCTGCAGTAACTGCTGTTCAGAGGGAAAATAAGACTCTCTTAGAATCCTCCGAAACATGACCACAGGCTGCCTTGGGGTGCCTGGCACATGAACCCTTCTTCCCAAGGAGACTCACACACAGCCCTGGGGGTAGAAATGCTCTTTTGAAGCTTTGGCTTAGACCAGCCTAAAAAGCAGCAACTGCTATAACGATGGCATCGGGCTTCCTGCAATGTTGTGGTTGATCCCTTTTGCACTTCATGTAGGTGCACCTGGCCTTCTTCCCCAGTATGTAGTGATGCCATTAAAATGACCGTGGATACATCTGTCATACCTGTAAGTGTACCTTGTACACATGGTCTTTGGAGTAAGGAAGGGGAAGGGAGAAAGGGGGAACCGATTGCCAAGATCAACATGTAACTCTACATCCCTCTACAGGGAACAGAAAGCATGAGGGAAGGGAGACAGCGCTCGGGGTGAGAGATGAAAATAACAGCAATGTACAATCTATCAGGAATTATGAGGGAGGAGAGGGAGGGGAAAGCTGATACCAAGGGCGCAATAGAAAGTAAAATGTCTGAAAAAGAATAAGAGCAACATATGTACAAACATGCCTGATTCAATTGATGTATGGATTGGGATAAGAGTTGTACATACCCCCAATAAAATGATTTTTTGAAAAAAAGACAGAAGCAGAAATTCAGGTTCATGTGAGTCAAGTTTGCGATTCTTGTCTTTTCAAGAACAAAGTGTATCCTTGGACTTCTTATGCACAGGTACTCAGAGTGAAAGAAGAGGGACTCAGTATGTTATCATTGTGCTTAGAATTCTTTGAACAGTAGTTATGAAAGCTTTAATTTTATTCTCTTGACCATTTTTTTTTTACATTCTAGAAAATGAAGAAGTCAAGGAAACAACTTTACGAGAGCTTAAGATGCTTCGTACTCTCAAACAAGAAAACATCGTGGAACTGAAAGAGGCCTTTCGTCGCAGAGGGAAATTATACTTAGTGTTTGAATATGTTGAAAAAGTAAGTCCCTGATTGACATAATGAAGAATTGCGTGATTCTTCTATTTGAACAGCTTCTGACATTATTGAAGGAAATGTTATTACTTAGCATGACTTGTCAATGTACTCATAATTTAAGGACTTTTAAAAGGAAAGTATTATCCTAATCATGGAAAGTACTAAAATATATTTGATGCTTTTGTACAGTGTAACAGTTCAAGCTTTTTAGATTTAAGCAAAGTATTGATTTGACTTCTGAAGTCTTAGAATCTATGTCCAACAAGTAATTTTTAGACTTAATTTATTAAACCTGAAGCAAAGCCTCGGGGCAAGACAGGGAAAATAGTACAGAATGACAGAAGTTTATAGACACCATGCAAAGGCCACGCTCTGAATCCAAAGGAAGGTAGGGAGTTAGTGGGTTCAAGATAGAGCCTTTTTGAATTGTCAGTGTTTTGACTTATTTTGAGGGAAGAAGATGTGTGAGTCATGAGGAGGTAAATGAAACTACAAGCAATGACTTAGAAGCTTAGGACAAAAGAATAAAAGCTTGTGTTGTTGGAATTGTATGCAAACTTGCCATAAAAATAAACGCCTGCTGCTATCAAGACAATTTCCAATTCAAAGTCTCCCTCCAGGTCAAAACAGAAAAACTGCCCCAGCGGGTTTCTGAGTGTGATTTTTTTTCATCACTGCCCTCTGGTGGTCGTGGGAGCTACCCAGCACTGCTCCTGAGAGCCGCTGCTGGATTTGAACTGCCAAGCTTGCAGGCCACAGTCCTGCACTCAACCACTTACACCACCAGGGCTCAGCCGAGTGTGTAACTCTTTACCAGGCTAGAAAGCTCCATCTCTCTTTTGAACTAGCACTTAAAAAAAAGCTGTATTTTTTACACTGTATTTTTACACAAACAGTACACACTTTATATATTTTTGACAACCTTATGGTGCTCTTTCAAAGAATTTTCATGAGTACACTACACATGCTTTTATATTTGGATTCATTATTTGGGGGTGCGTTATTTGCCTAAAGTAAGATTCTTGTTAGTGATCATTTTACTCATATGAGTGGGCATGGCAATAATTATGATTGTGTCATTAGATATTTCTGATCTACGGCAGTCAGTTTTTCTCAAGAACTTAAATAAGGGGGGGACTCGAAAAATTGGCGGAAAAATAGAATTAAAAGTAAATGGAATTTGGGTTGAGCCCCGGTGGCATAAATGGTTGAGTGCGGGACTGCGGCCCGCAGCCTTGGCGGTTCAAATCCAGCGGTGGCTCGCAGGAGCAGCACTGGGTAGCGCCCACGACCACCAGAGGCAGTGATGCCCCCCCCCCAAAGAAAAGTAAATGGAATTTTTCCGTGAACTTTTTAAAGCCCCCTCAGCTTAATAATAGTAGAATCAACAGGAGTCACGGGTTTCCTTAATGAACAAATAGGCTGATTTCCTCTCTTGTTCTCTAAAAATTAAAACTTGAAGAGGATTGTGTTTATTTGTCTTAGGTCACTTCTGAATATCATAAATTGTAGAGTACAAAGAGGTGTCAAGTTTGGGGGGTGGATTCTTATCTTTTCATTCTATTTTTTTCACAAACTTTTTAGTCCCCTCACATCACTTCATCTCCACAAAATGGAAAGCACTGTTGCCAAGATGACAAAACAGCAAGGTAGCTTCTCAATTGAGACTTTGTAAAACAGTTTTCAAATTACAAAATATATATGTAGTAATTTTACTATTACCAAGATATTTTAAATATGAGGAAGCCTTTTAAAAATTCCTGGAAAATCTTCATTATCTTTTAATTACATTTTTCAAAGAAAATTTCGAAGCCCCTTCATACAAAAGGTCATTTTAGTTCTAAATCACTATTTTCTGTTTATCTTCTAAATTCTGTTTTAGGATTTTTTTCCCCCTGTATTAATGTGAATGTTTCCCATCAAGTGCCCGCACCAACAAAACTAAAAGATGGCATGAGAACATAGTTATAGAAAAGAAGTATCGCTGTACTAAGCTCCTAGGGGAAATCAAGGTGGTTTTCAGAGGGAGAATAGCCTGTGCTTGCCTACAGTACGTTAAACCCATTCCTTGAGGGTTCTCAGCTATGTTGTTGAACCTCTATTTAACCAAACATGTTGTCCTCTTCCTAAGACTGACTTGTCCCTGCTGAGTAGCATGTTGGAAACATTAAACACAAAGTCTTACTTCTCGTGAGCATTCTGACTCCTTAGACAGATTTGTTTGTTCTTCTGTCAGTCCTTGGTCCATTCATAATTCTTCAACATCCCAATTCAAAGGCACCAATTCCTCTTTGGTCTTTATTCATCATCCAGATTTCACATGCATATGGCTTGGGTCAGGTGCACCTCCGTTTTTAGAGTATAATTAATGTTTGTGAATCCAAGTAAGATGCAATCCTTTGTTGTTTATTGGTTCCATTGTGGGGCTTTTGGCTTCCTTTGAGGTGTAATTGATATAGAAGGCTGTAGTCTTTGGGAGTATAATTAAGTGTTGTGGTATCACTGCCTTTTGCCAAATGCTAGCCTTCGTACGCTATGGTCCCTAGAGTCAACTGCCGTTGCATAGTCAGTGAAACACATATAAACATCTTTGTGGTATTCTCTGTCAACTAAGATCCATCTGACATCAGCAGTGATCTCCCTCACTCTGAGTCTTTTTTGGAATTTGGCTTGAATTTCTGGTAGTTACCTGTTGGTGTACTGCTACAAGCATTTATTATCATCATTAACACAATTTTATTTGTGATATGAGTTATAATTTTCATATTCTTTTGAACCCCTGCTCTTTGGAATGAGCACAAATGTGGATTTCTTCCAGATCTCCCAAATTTATTGGCATAGACAATTGAGTGCTCTGGCATTGCATCTACTTATTGAAAACATCTAAAATGGCATTCTGTCAATTCCTGAAGCCTTGTTTTTTACCAGTGCTCTCAGGGTAACTCAGACTTCTTCCTTTAAAACCATCAGTTCCTTCAATAGTACAACTTGAGGCTTGAAATTCTTCCTTGCTTCTTTCCATTTGAGAAGTTCTGAGCATGTTCTTTTCTGTTGATTTCCTAACTCCAACTCTTTGTACATTCCATTATAATCCTTTGTCTTTTCTAGTCACCCTTTGAAATTTTCCATTTAGCTCTTGTACCTCATCATTTCTTCCTTTTGCTTTTGCTATTCTATGCTCAAATGCAAGTTTGAGAGTCTCTTCTGACGTACATTTTGATCTCTGTTTTGCAGTTTTTAAGTAACCTTTTGGTTTCTTCATGTCTGATGTCATCCCATAACTTGAAGTCATTAGTATTCAGTGCCTCAAATCTTTATTCAAGGTCATATTTTGGCTCTCATGTGCTTATTTTAATTTTCTTCAGTTTGGACTCGCATCTGAGGAATTGTGTTTTCCACATTTGGCTCTTTCCCTTGTTTGACTTATGATATAGTTGATATATCTGATTTGATTTCTGTATATTCCATGGGGCAAGCTCCACATATTTATGTTGTTGAAGAAATATATTTATAATGCGTAAGTTGCTTGGTGGTTCTGGATATCCAAAACTTATCATGTGACATCCAGCATCCTTTGTTGCATCACATTTTCCAACTACTGATTCTTCTCGTATGATAATCATCAATATTATTAGTTCATTTTGGTTACACGTTTGATCAATTCCATAATGAAGAAATTGGTAGAGTTGCTCAATTTCTTCCTCATTGGCTTTAGTAGCAGTTGCTTACAGTTGACTAATAATAATCATATTAAGTGATCTTGTTTGTAGTTATCATATCAATGGCCACATTGTATTTCAAGAGAGATCTTGAAATATTCTTTTTGATGATGGCTGTGATGCTGTTCTTGAAATAAGCATGTCCAGCATAGTAAACCATATGATTTTCTGATTCAAAATAGCTAATACCAGCTCATTTCCGCTCCCTACTGCATGGGATACAGATCTGTATGCGTTCCATTTTTGATGACTTCCCATTTTCCTAGATTTATACTTTGTACATTCCAGTTATTAATGGATGTTTGCAGCTGTTTCTTCTCATTTTGAATTCTTCTACATCAGCAAATGAAGATACCAAAAACTGTGTTCTCCCTCATTAAGACTGACTCAACTTTGAGAAGACGGTTCTTCCTCAGCTATATTTTCAGTGCTTTCCAACCTGCTGGGCTCTTTTTCTGGCACTATATCCGAGTGTTCTTCTGCTATTCATAGGGTTTTCAGGAGCTAACTTTTCAGAAATGGACCACCTCTTCCTTCTTCCTAATCTTATTCTGGAACCTGTTTGTGAGTGACCCTGATGGCGTTTGAAATATCAGCGCATACCTTCCAGTAACATGAGTAACATGAAAGCCACAACAGCATGAGAGACTGACAGACAAGTGATGGGGAAGTGAAAAATACACAGGGTTACTGTTTGGGGCAGCATCAGGGAGTAGTACAAAATGGACACTGTAATATAATGAAAAAGGTATAGATTGCAAGCAAAGCAAATTTTATGGATAATACTTATGAATTAGGTGAATTATGTAGCCTGCTTTGTAAAAAATTCATACCACCTGATTTATGAATCTACCTAATTTTAGAGTTTAATTACCCCCTATTTAATATTTAGAATATGCTTGAATTGCTGGAAGAAATGCCAAATGGAGTTCCACCTGAAAAAGTTAAGAGTTATATCTACCAGCTAATCAAAGCAATTCACTGGTGCCATAAGAATGACATTGTCCATAGAGGTAAGTGTGGAAATTTTGAAATGGAAAGTATTAAAGGAAACATCAAATTGATGTTAACAGCAAAACACTACACAAGCACCTATCTTAAGAATATTTCTGGCATTTCCATTTAAATGTAATTCAGAAGTATGAGATATAACATGGTGTATCCTCCAAATCTACTCCAAAAGAATCAACTATAAATTTATTTGGATATTGTGGTGAAATCTCTATTTGCACAACCAGATCCACTCTTGACTATACATATGTTTAGTGACATGGGGAACTCAACATATGTGTACTTCGAAGCTTGCTTGGGGGAAGAGATTCTAAGTAGGAGAATATAGCCATGCAAGTAATGAACCACTTCAAGTCTCTCCATTCCTGATCCCTATTGAGAGTCGCTCCTCTTAAGATCATCCACGTATGTATCTTCTGCTTCTGACTTTCCCTACCCTGTTAGTAGAAAGTGCCCATGATTAAACATTCATAAAGATCATGAGTGTCCTTCCACAAACATTTTTTTTTACTGCCATGAGGCAGATGATTTATGGTAATGAAATTACTTGCTCAGCACTATCTTTGACAACACCGTTTATCATCTCCTACTAATCTCACATTCCAGAACTGTACAACTGTGAACTACAATGGATGAAATGAAAAGATTCTTTCTCATAAAATGTTGTCATATCCACTTCTTAGACTTGTCAGCTAAATGAATTCTACGTTTTTCATTTATCTGTACAAATGGTCAAGGATTATATATTTTAAAAGAGTGTAAGTTTACAACTATCTTCAAGGTCATGCAAAAATGCCAAGTTTTAAAAAAGGGATACCATCTCCTGTTATCAAGAGAGTTTATAAACCCTTTGCAGTTCTCTGTTGTACTAGTAGTGCCTTTAACAAGGTAGTTGGTGATATGGACAGAATGGCATCCATCATTGTGAATCAGCAGTAGAAACCATGATTTCACTCTCACCTCTTCGTTTCTTCATTTTCACCTCTACTATATGATATAGATGGTGGGTGATACATATACTGTAAAGAACAAAATTGTGAGATATCAAAAGGGAAATTAAAAAAAACAATTCTGGGTATTTCTACTCTTCAACTCCCACCACATCTACAAACGATCCATGGAAAATATTAGAAATCTTATCTTGACTCATCCAGTTCTACTTCAGCATTAGACATTTATAATTGTGAATCACACAGAAAAGCTAAGGAGATATATAAATATAATAATTATAGTTTATAGAAAATGTATCTTTTATAAATCTTTCCTTCCAATAAGTACAGAGCAAGGTACATGCTCGCATATATTTTTAAAATACTATGTGGGTATAAAATTTTTTATGTCTCATCTGTAAAATTTTATAATATTAATGTTTTATGAAGAAATAATGTCTCCTTGAAATGTGTTGGCTTAGATTTAATCATTACTGGTAATGTTTTCAGAGATTTAATTAATCTCTTTAAGATTTAAAGGGAAAAAATCAAAATTGTAGTTTACATGTTTCTTGAAAAGCAATTAATTAAAGCTTTTTGTGCTAGCATAAAAGGAGCTGTGTTTGTTGCTTCCACATATTTCTACTCGAATTACTTTTGATCTTTTTAAATAAGTACATTTGCAGTGATGGAACAATGTTAGTAGAAAATCAAAGATTTTTAATAATTGCTTTTTAATCATATTCTTTTAGATATAAAGCCAGAGAATCTCCTCATCAGCCACAATGATGTTCTAAAACTATGTGACTTTGGTAAGTAAAAAGGAAATTGAGTCACATACTTTACAAAATATAGATGCATACAGTATAGGTACACAGGTTGATTTTTCAGCATGCTGAAGTGTTTTTTTGTTTTGATTTTCACTGTTTTGACTCACAGTAGTGTAGAGACAAATCCTGTTGAGGTCATCCATAAGAAGTTGAATGCTGAAAGAGTACTATGACCTCTCCACTCTGCATAGTACTGACTACTAGGTCTTTTAAATAAATCATTTGATTGGGGGCTCATACAACTGCTTTTAAAATCCATGATATCCCCAAACCCTTTGCTGCCTAGTCAACATCTGACTCATAGCAATACTAGAAGACAAAATAGAACTACCACATAGGGTTTCCAAGGATGTAAATCTTTTTGGAAACCAACTGCGGCATCTTGCTTCTGCAGACCAGCGGAATTTGAAATTGCTGGCCTTTGTGTTAGCAGCTGATTGCTTAAGCACTGTAGTACTTGGGCTTATTAGTTAATCATATAACATTTATTTCCAAAGAACAAGAACCACATCACTACGAATGGGGCGGGGGAAGCGGAGTGGGGGACGCAAGGCCCACCTGTGGGTAATTGGACACCCTCTCACAGGGGAGTCATGGGGAGGAGACAGGCTAGTGAGGCGCAATGAGGTGATGATGAAGCATACAACTTCAGGGAGGTTCAGAGAACGATGAGAGCTGCAGGCATGTGAAGAAGCGTGGCACAATATATGTATTTATGTATTGTGAGAAATGATGTATGAGCCCCCAATAAAATGATTTAAAAAAAAGAATTCAAAAAAAATATTCAAACAGATACTTTATGAAAAGAATTTCCCAAGAAATAATCTCTGGCCTGCTGGGTTGGGTAGGATAAAAATATTTTTTCATATCGATAAGAATTGTTCCTCCTCCCAACTGTCATGGTCCCAGTTCTACATTGAGAGTTCTCAACTGTGAAGTTGAGAAATGGAAATGAGGGGAACCCAGGACAGATGAACCTCTTGGGGCCAGTAGTAGGACTGAAGCTACTGGATGGGTGGAGGAAAAGTGGGATAGAGAGGAGAGCCAACTTCAGGAATCTACACATAACCTCTTACGGGCGGTGGGGGGGGTGCGGAGAGGGTGAGGGGAGACATCGGGCAGTGTAAGTTATGACAGAACAATAATTTATAGAGTATTGAGAGTTGGTGGGGAAGTGGGGAGCAAGGGTGGAGGGGAATGGATGGGAAGCTGATGTCAGGGGCTCGGATGGAAAGGTGGAGGTTCAGAGAACGATGAGAGCTGCAGGCATGTGAAGAAGCGTGGCACAATATATGTATTTATGTATTGTGAGAAGTGATGTATGAGCCCCAATAAAATGATTTAAAAAAAAGAATTCAAAAAAAAATATTCAAACAGATACTTTATGAAAAGAATTTTCTAAGAAATAATCTCTGGCCTGCTGGGTTGGGTAGGATAAAAATATTTTTTCATATCGATAAGAATTGTTTTAAGACATAACTAAAAATTAAAAGCAAAAAAATAAAACTAGACAAACAAAAAACAAAACAAAAGTTAAAAGCATGTCAATCAACTATGCATTTGTGATCTGTTGTGTGTATGCAGTAGTCATATAGCTGTAGGCCAAAAAATTCTAAAGCGTCATTCTCTTTAAATATTTAGTGAATGACATTAGTAGTTGATATATAATAGTCTGACTCTTGGTTGAATCTAAAAGGACGTTTTGAAAGTATACTTTCTCTTGGTTAAAAAACCTATTAGCCAGTTAAATTAAAATAGCTGAGAAAAGTTTTAAAACTATAAATTAGATTGCTTAGGTCATGAATCCCTTTATAAAATAATACTCCCGCCAATTCCATGTTCTGGAAATAACAACTTAACCTTTGTTATGCTATTTTTTCATATACTCGATTATTACCACAAATAAAAGATATATATACATATATATCCACATATGAGTGAGCATTGACAGATATTGAATAAAAGTTAGAAGATAACTGATAAATGGAAGCACTCTAAAAATCATTTGTAAAAATATTGGTTTTGCTGAATGTAGCAATGGAACCATGTGTATTTTTCAAAGGATTTGAATGCTATGAATTTTGAAAAACTACTTCATGATAAGCATTATTGCAAAGAAAAGTCCTGATATATCCTAAACATCTGAAGAAAACATCAGAAGGAAAGAATGAATATTGTATCTAAGAAATCTCAGCATTTTTAGCATTTCCTTAGCATTATGCTTTTCAGGAGCAATATTTCTGACTTCCTGTCCATGATTGTTATTATTGCCAAAAGATAACATTTTATGTACCTCATACACCATTTATTATGCATACGTGTTTCTATGTGCAGATGATCTGCTTAAGCTGCAAAGTGGCTTCCAGTTCTAAAGTGAGTTATAAATACAAATGACATGGCCTACAGAATGGTTACTAATAGGAAAGGAATAGCCCAGTCCAACACTGACTACTAAAGGAAAGATTTTTCTAAATGAGTATGTTCTTCTGACAAGGATGAGCGACTGGGCAGCAGTGTTCTGTGCCCTGTGTCTCCCTGAAGGCTCGGCAGAGCCCACTGAAAAATGCAGTTTTCTTCAAATTATGCTGTTCAGAGAAGTATTGATGAGCTGAAATCAGGGGTTTGTATTTCATTGTCGCTAGTTGGTTTTTTTTTTTTAACTGCTTCACTTTTAGAAAGACTATTTTTCAATTTTTTCTTTAGATCCACCCTGCATAGCTATTTAAGGAAGTCTGTGCTGCTTTTAAGGAGCCCTGGTGTGCTGCTCAGGAGCCCTGGAGGTGTAGTGGTTACATGTTGGATTTCAGTCCACAGGTTTAGCAGGTCAAAACCACCAGCCCCTCCTTAGGAGCCAAATGGGGCTTTGAACTCTCTTTAAGAATTACCATCTTAGAAACTCACAGGGTAGCTGTAACCTGTCCTGTAGGGTCTCTGTGAGTTGGCAGCAACTTGACGGTAGTTAATGAACCATGAGGTTGGCAGTTCATACTCCTGCTTTGTGGAGAAAGATGAGGCTGTCTCCTCTGGTTAAAAAAAAGAGTCTCAGTAACCCAAAGCAACAGCTCTACTCTTTCCTGTAGTGTGATTCAGAGTTGGAATTGACTCAGTGGTGATGGGTCTGATTTGTGTTGCTTTGGTGGATTAGATGAATTAGTCCTGCTAACTCTTTTGTGCCTGTTCTGGCTCCCAAACCTTTTGAAAAACCAAGAAGAAAGTAGAGGTGGTCTCTGAGACAATTAAAATATCTCTAGTGCAGTTCTCCTAAAAGTCAGAATTAACTTGTCGGCAGTAAGTTTGGTAGGCTTTTTTTAAATGTGTTTCTTAGTCTCATTGGATGAAAATAAATTTTCCCTAGTTTGTTTTTCAATCATTGCTGTTAGTTGATTCCATAATGACTGAAGGGATCAATAGCAATAAATAAGTAGGTAAATAAGTCTGCCATCGAGTCAATTCCCACTCATAGTGACTCTATAAGACAATGCAGAACTGCTCCTGGGGGTTTCTGAGAGAGTAATTCTTGACAGGAGTAGTAAGCCCCGTCTTTCGTTTTTCTTTCCGGCCGCCCATCTTTCTGACATGGACAAGCTGGTGGTTTTGAACCACTGATCTTTTAGTTAGTAGTCCAACTGCTAACCACTGTGCCACCAGAGCTCCTAATTGCCAGCAATAGATATGCAAATATTATGCATACCTCACTTGCCAGAATTATTTACTGTGTACTAATATGCTAGTTTATCTTTTGACTTCTAGCTACTATGGGAATTTATTCTTTAGATTTCCATAATTGTGTGAGCACATCAAAAACAAAAGATTTCTTTAGCATAGAGAAGAGAATGGTTTTATGGAGTACATTTTATATTTTAATTGATATGAATAATCAGCTACCTTTGAAAATATTACTAAAATATTAGTTTTTAAAATACCACTATCAAACAGCAAGGGGAATAGAGCAAGAAAGTCCTGAAGGAATACCAAAAATAGACTTTGGGGCCAGGGCACGTCACCCCATCAGACTCAACCTGAAAAAAACTCCTACCCATCAACAAACAGAACTTGAGCTATTTACAGGCTTTTCTTTTCCTTGTCATTGGTTTTGTTGCTTTGTATTGTTGCCTTATTGTGCTCTGTCTTGTTTTTTTGTGCATATTATTGTCTCTGCAGGTCTGTCTAAAAGATTGGCAGGATAAACAATCTAGAAGAGAAAACAATGCAACTGACAGTTCTCATGGGACATGAGAGAGGGGGAAGTGGGGAAAAGGAAGTGGGTGTTAATAAACAAATGGACAATGAAACAAGTGATCTAAATTCTATGGCAAGGAGGGTGTAAGAGGGCGGGTAGGGCTTGATCAAGGGCAATGTAACTGAGAGTAATTACTGAAACCCAATTGAAAGCTGAGCAGGCTAGTGGGATAAGAGGAAAGTAAAAGGACATAGAGGAAAGAACTAGGAGGCAAAGGGCATTTGTAGAGGTCTAAATACAGGCATGCACAAATGTAAATATATTTATATATGATAATAGGGAAATAGATCTATGTGCATATCTTAACAGACTAGTATTAAGATAGCAGATGGACATTGGGCCTCTACTCAAGTACTCCCTCAATGCAAGAACACTTTTTTCTACCATACTGGTCTTCCATGATCCTCACCTTCTTGACAATTGCTGAAGACAAAGTGGATATATAAACAAATGTGGTAAAGAAAGGTGATGATACCCACCTATTCAAAGATATTAGCAGCTAGAGTCTTAAAACCTTGAAGATAAACAAGCAACCATCTAGCTGAGAAGCAAAAGCCCACATGGAAGAAGCACACCAGTTATCACAGAGTGTCAATAGGATCAGGTATCAGCATCAAAGAACAGAAAATGATATCATTGTGAATGAGGCAGAGTGCAGAGTGGAGACCCAAAGCCCATCCAGGTAGGCAACTGGACACCCCTTACAGAAGTGTCGTGGGGAGGTGACATATAGCATTGATGAAACATACAATTTTCCTTTAGTTCTTTAATTGCCCTCCATTAGCATGACCCAAATTCTACCTTACAAATCCAGCTAGACCAGAAGATGTACACTGGTACAGATAAGAGCTGAAAACACAGGGAATCCAGGACAGATAAACCCCTCAGGATCAATAATGAGAGTCAAGATACCAGAAGGGGAAGGTGTGGTAGAAAGGGGGAACTGATCACAAGGATCTACATATAACCCCCTCCACGGGGGACAAACAACAGAAAAGTTGGTGAAGGGAAACATTGGACAGTGTAAGACATGGCAAAATAATAATTTATAAATTACCATGGGTTCGTGAGGGAGAGGGGGCGGGAAGGGAGGGGAAAAATGAGGAACTGATACCAAGGGCTCACGTAGACAGAAAATGCTTTGAGAATGATGATGGCAACAAATGTACAAATGTGCTTGACGTAATGGATGGATATATGGATTGTGATAAGAGTTGTACGAGCCCCCAGTAAAATGATTTTAAAAATAAAAACATAAAATGTCACTATTATTAAAAATTTTCTAATATGATTTTTTTTCCCAAAATTTTACTTTTGGACTTCATCTTGCAGGTTTTGCTCGAAATCTATCAGAAGGCAATAATGCAAATTACACAGAGTATGTGGCCACCAGGTGGTATCGATCGCCAGAACTTTTACTTGGGTGAGTTACTTTTCTACAATAGAATGACATCTACACATTTGCTGCTCCTGTGTTATTAGCATTGGAGTCGTGTGC
Organism: Nesogale talazaci; assembly: GCA_004026705.1. Classification (NCBI taxonomy): domain Eukaryota; kingdom Metazoa; phylum Chordata; class Mammalia; order Afrosoricida; family Tenrecidae; genus Nesogale; species Nesogale talazaci. Next base: position 17,598 of record PVJH01008302.1, read on the forward strand.
TTGTTTTGTTTTGTTTTTATGGCATCACTGCCCTGGTGGGAGTAGGAAACCCAGCTTTGCTCCTGGAGAGCTGCTGGTGGATTTGAACCGTCAACCGTTTGGGCTGCAGTCCCACACACAACCACTACGCCACCAGGGCTCAGCCTGGAGTCGTCTATGAAATTAAGAACTTCAATTCATTAAATGCTTCTGTTATCTCTTGTGGTATATAATCAGTTAAGCATGTAAGATGTACAACCACCATCATTTATTTGGTCATTATTCTGTAGGCCAGCAATTTGAGCTCATTTGGGTCATACTTCTCCTGGCCTTTCCTGAAATAACTCATGCAACTACAGTTATCTGGCAGGTATCTGGGAGCTGTTTACTCTTGGAGCCTGTGGTGGAAGTCCACCACTATGTTCCAAGCCCTGGCGCTTACTGGTATGGTAGTAAGATCCCCTGTCCTGCTTCTCACAAAGGTCATTTTATACCCAGCAGAATGGCATTCCAATGACTCCTGTTCACAGTTGTTCACAATGAATCCTATGAATATCTGCCCCCACTTCTTACCCAGACTCATGCAGGAAAAGGCCATTCAAGACTTATGTTAGAAGAGTCATACTAAATTCACACTCCCTCCTCAGGTAGATAGCTCCAGGGGAACTAGATTTCCACATTCAGCCAGAAGCAAAGACCTTCAGGCTAAGGCTTTTGGCAGAGTTAATGCCTTTTGTAGCACTATGCAAGCAGGGTAGAGGCTAGGCCAAGGGTCTGAAGGCCAGAGAGAGGCCTGTCTGTAGGCAGGATAGAGAAGATGGTGCCCCGACAAAAGAACTATATCCTGAGTGTTTAACTTCCCTAATAAATCTCATAATCATGAGCATGTTCTGTGTGGCCAGTGCAATGAATAATCAAACCCAGCAAAGACATAAAGGGTGCCGTGGGAGTAGTGGCTTGTGTCAGAATTGGTTAAAAAAAAGGTGGAGTGTGGAGGCATAGGAATCAGCCTTGAACTGATGCTATGATGACTCGTTTCCAACCCCGCTGTGCAGGCAGCTGGAACTGGTTCTCTGTGTTCCAAGGAGAGTCATTCCCCAGTAGACTAGTCCAGAATTGTTCATGTGCTAGAGAGAGCGGAAGAGAGAGCCCCTGCCAGTAGCAAGAGCAGGGGAGCACTAATGAAAAGGCACTTTCCTGTTTGCATGGCTATGACTAATGTTTCACTGACCAAATTACAAAAATCAAGAGATGGAGAAATAAACCCCACTTAATGGGAGGAACGGCCTAACACAGTGCTTGTACTGAATGGGAGAAATGAGTATGTCCCTCTTTGAGCATAATTTCCCACATTAAGAATGTAGAACTTAGGAAAATGGGGAACTAACAATAATGAATACAAGAAAGAAGAAAATGTTCTAAAATTGCGTGTGGTGATGATTACACAACCCTTTTTAATATGATTGAACTATTGAATTATATAATATGTGAATTATATGCCAATAAAATGATTTTTTAAAAAAAGAAATGTGGATCTCGGCAGAGTTTGACATTTGGAGCCAGTTTATTAAAGGTTCATTCATTTTCAACATTTAACAGATGCTAATTGGATGGCTGTTATGTCCAGCACTTTGCTAGACACATGATGAGCATCAAACTTGTCACCATTTTTCTTCCAAACCATATAAATTCTGTTTTATGATCAACTATTCAACAGTTCATTGATGATTTCCTCAGCAACATTCCACACTCATTCGCCTATCTGCCCCTGCCCGGCCATGGTCAGTGTCCTTTCAGTGATCTGTTAACAGTGGGAAAGAGCCTTCTAATAAGATGATGGATACTGTTGTATGGATCGATTTGAGAATTTCTGTGCTACATTTTAAACTCGGATTTAAGATGGCTTTTATTTTATGTTCATTTTTCATCTGTGCAGCTCTTTCTGGATTGCCTTTGTGCAGGTAGATTGGCACTTGAAATGACTAAGTATGAGGAGGTCACCATGAGTCTGAGTCACTTCAGAAGTGTGTGATTTGGTTTTATTTGCCAGTGAGGGAAAATGGTGTGAAGTTTATAATGCTTGGAGCTCCATCCAAGGAGTCAAGGATAGTGAAAAAACTCCTTATATTATGGCTTTGTCTACAAGAAGTTCGTTCTGAATATAGCTTTCAGAAACTTCAGAAAGCACTTGCTAAAATTACCTTAAGAATCTAATTTTGTGGGGGGAGCAGGGAGGGATGGGGGAAAATGAGAAGCTGATACCAAGGGCTTAAGTAGAAAGCAAATATTTTGAGAATGATGAGGACAATAAATGTATGTATGTGCTTGACATGCACTAGATGGATGTATGCGTTATGATAAGAGTTGTATGAGCCCCCAATAAAATGATTTTTAAAATTACCCATAGAATCTAATTTTGTAACATTACCTAAAATTACCAGTAGGCAGACTCAGGTCATGTTTGGAGACGTTTGGTAGCTGCCCACAGCAGATGGGGTGGAGGGGAAACCCAGTGCTACTAATTGAATATTGAATATTGCTAATTAAAGGATAGTCAAGTCCTAGTTGAAGGGACAATTTATTTATGGAAGAGTCCGTTGAAATCTGTTAATTAAAAAAAATCATCTTATTGGGGGCTCGTACAAATCTTATCACAATCCATCCATCCATTATGTCAAGCACATTTGTAATTATTGGCATTATCATTTTCAAAACGTTTTCTTTCTACTTGAGCCCTTGGTATCAGCTTCTCATTTTCCCCTCCCCCCTTATGAACCCTTGATAATTGATAATTTATTATTTTTTTCATGTCTCACAGACCGATGTCTCCCTTCACGCATTTTTCTGTTGTCCATCCTCCTGGGAGGAGGTTATAGGTAGATCATTGTGATCGGTTCCAACTATCTCCTCCCACTGTCCCCTTCCCTCCTGATATGGCAACTCTCAATATTGGTCCTAAGGGTTTGTCTGTCCTGGAGGATTTCCTGTGTTTCCAACTCTTATCTGTACCCATGTACATGCTCTGATCTAACCAGATTTGTAAGGTTATGATAGTGGGGAGAGGAAACATTAAAGAAGTAGAGGAAAGTTGCATGTAAATTTCCATTGAAATCTTGTATTTTTTAAAAGTATTTTATTGGGGCCTCATGCAACTTATGTCACAATCCATCCATCCATCCATTGTGTCAAGTACCTTAACACTAAACCTATAAATATATGTACATACTTCTATTTTCACATTGTCATATATAAATATTTTATATATGTACCTGCCTGTAGTTAGACCTGTATAAATGTCCTTTACCTCCTAGTACTTTCCTCTATTTCCTTTTACTTTCCTCTTGTCTATCATGTTCAACCTTCATGTGGGTTTCAGTAATTCCTCTTGGTCACATTGCCCTCTATTAAGCTATACCAGGCCCTCCTACTCCCCTCCCTCTCATCAATTTTAGATGACTTGTTGTTGTTCCCTTGTCCCTGAGTTTGTTAACACCCTCTTCCTGTCCCCCACCTCCCCCTCTCCCATGTTCCTCTGGAACTGTTGGTCCAATTGTTTTCTCCACCAGGTTGCTTACTCCCCCTATCTTATCTAGATAGACCTGCAGAGATAATAATATGCACACACATAAAAAAAAACAAGACAGAGCAAAAGAAAACAAAACAATAAATCCAAAAAACCAATGACAAAAAAGAGAAAAGCCTGTAAATAGTTCGAGGTCTGTTTGTTGGCCTTTAAGAGTGTTTTCCAGGGCTGAGGCCCAGTGGCGTAGTGGTTGAGTGCGGGATTGCAGCCCATGGGCTTGGTGGTTTAAATCCAGCAGCAGCTCTCCAGGAGCAAGGATGGATAGCTCCCATGACCATCAGAGGGCAGTGATGCCCCCCAAAACAAAAAAAACAAACAAACAAAAGAATGTTTTCCAATAGAGTCTGATGAGCTGCCACACCCTGGTCCCAAAGTCTGTTTTTGGTATTCACTGGGGTCTTCATTGCTCTGCTCCCCTTGCTGTTCTGTAGCACACCATTAGTGTGTCGCCTAGGTGGGGGGGAGTCAGATTGGGCACATTCCTCACACTGTGTCTTCACTGTTATCCCCATAGTGCTATTGGTCAATGAGGGATGTCATATCTCTTAGTGGGGCCGGCCCTAAGGTCTTCTCTGTGCATTGGCTGCTCTGAACAGGAATATCGTCCTCATGGCTTGGTGGACCAGGATGCGTCAGTCTCTCTTCCTCCCCCTCCATTTGCTCCTGCGTGCTCTGATCAGACATGTCCCTCTCCTGAGCTATAACTTCAGTGCTAGCCTCTGAAGTAAATTCTTCTGTGCGGAGGTGGTACTGTCCACGCAGTTGGGATTAGAGCCAGCCCCCAAATCTGTTGATTTTTTAAAAATTAGTTGATATTTTGTTTTACATTGAAAATATAAATGTGTATAGATTCTTGAAACTTTGCCCTTAACATTCAAAAATAGTTTCATCCACATAAATTATTCAAATCAGTTAACAGAGGAAAAAATAGCTTGCAGTTGGTATGTGGAGATTTTCCATAGGTTTCTCCATCCAGCATTACTGATTAAGTCTTGTTTTTTACTCAGGCAGAGAAAGAAAGAAAGGTTAGTATCCTCCCCTCCCAGCAAGCTGCAAAAAAAAAATCTAAATGAAGTTTCCTAATATCATGCTACGGTTTTATGGGACGGACATGAGATAAATAAAATATTACTTATTGCTTCAGTGATAAAAATATGTGGTATACAATGTCTACAGTGCTTTTAGTATTGCTGCAAGTTTTTAATTTAAAAATATTTTTATTTTTAAAATTTTATTATTAATTGGGAGTCAATATGTATATTATTCCATAGTTCAATCACATTAACATTAAGCATAATTGTATAATTGCTACCACAGTCAGTTTCTGAACATTCTTTTTCTTCCTGGACTCCTTTTTGTCACCAACCCCACTGGACACCCTCCTACACACACACATAAATCCCTATTCTATTTGCTATCCCTATAGGTGCATCACTCCTGGGTTTCATATACTGAAACACAGAAAAACATGTAACACAACTTCAAAAGGAAGTCCCCCCCAATGACATTTCACCTCTGAGATACAAATAAAAGCAAAACAAAGCAAAAATACAAAAATGTTGAATATTGGATCAAGTTCAGCGTGCATCAGATGGGACTCAACTGGCAAAGTTTGAACTGTTCAAGTCAGATTGATGCCTTTGATTTTCTGTAGTCATCTCTCCAATGCACTGTTTAGTAACCACTTTCCTCCCATCCCTCAATTGTGGATAGAGGGAGTTCACTGGAGGCTTATTTCCTATGTAGTTCCCACAAATGAACCTTGAGTTCCCACTGTCATTCATTGCCTTCTTCAAACCGTATTCTCACAGTTTAGGCTCTTACACTAATCCCTCCTTTAGCTTCGGATTATATGATTTACAATCCTTTGGTGTCTGATGACTGAACTTTCTTTTAACCTCCACCACCTCTGAACACCACCCCCCACCCCTCCAAAAAAAAGCCTTTATTCTACATGCTGTCCTTATAGACTCATCAATTCTGGGTGCCATTTACTGAAAAATAGAAAAATATATGTTAATTATATTTCATTTGGTCATTATAGAACCTATCTTAAGCTTTTTTCTAATATATAATTTTTCTTCCCTTCTTAAATCCTGGATTATTTATGTTTGAAAATAAAAGAGATTCAGTTAATTAGTTCACCATTTATAATTTGACTCAAGGCTGTTGCTATTAAGGGACAGATGCAAAGCTGTTCTGAAGATACACAGATCGTCATGTATTGCCTTTACTTATTAATAACACTCGCATAGCTCTGTAGTCATCTCAAATTCTAGAAAAGGGTTTATGCTCCTAAGAAAAACAGGAGGAATAGTTATCTTAAAGTTCTGTATACACGGGGTGTGGATGAATATAGTCAAATAAATGATAAGATAGGACATAGTACATGCAATCTTCCATCTACAGCCAAACTCACTGCCATCAAGTCAATACCAACTGATAGAACCCTCTAGCTGCTAGAAGTTGTGACTCTGAGTAATCAAAGGTGAAATAATATCCCACAGTGTGTAAGAAGATCATACAAGGAAGAAGGGGACGGGGTGAAAACAAAAGAAGATGAGACATAAACCAGTGCTACATTTGTCTTCTAAAACTGTGCTTGGGCTGAGCCCTGGTGGCGCAGTGGTTGAGTGAGGGACTGCAGCCCATGGGCTTGGCAGTTCAAATCCAGCAGTGGCTTTCCAGGAGCAAGGCTGGGTAGCTCCCACGACCACCAGAAGGCAGTGATGCCCCCAAAAATAAAATAAATAAAAACTGTGCTTAAAATATACAACAAAAATTATATAATGAAAATGTGTTATTGAATGATTATGATGCATTTATTATTATTGTTAATCATTATTATTATTGTGGTTCTTCATTTTCCATACCTGGGAGGGCACCCAGTAGCTGGGTGAGGTTGACATGGGGGGTGACATTTGGCTAGTTAAGTGCCAGGTTTATCTCACAAAATAACTTTTCAAAGTGTATGGATAATAGAAATTAGGAATAGATGCTTAGGGATACCCACATGGTGGAGTTCTTTCTTTTTTAAAATAAATCATTTTATTGGAGACTCAGTAGACTCTTGAACAATTACATTTACCCTCTTGTACTGTCATCACCATTGTCCAGTTTCAGAAGTTTGTTATTGCACACAGAAACTCATAACCTTTTCTGAATTAACTTCCATTCTCCCCTCTCTTCAGACTCTGTTAACTACTAAAAAACATGTTTCTAAACATTTGCCTATTCTACATATTTCAAACATTATTTATCCTTTTGCCTTTGACTTTTTTGCTTAGCATATATGAATACTTGGCCATCGCATAAAAGAAAACTTCATTTCTCTTTATGATTAAATAATTTTTCACTGTATGGATATAGCACATTTTGTTTCAGTTTATGGGCATTTATGTTGTTTCTACCATGTGAATAGCATTGCGGTGAACATTGATGTACAAGTTTCTGTTTGAGTCTCTGCTTTCAAATCTCAAGTATAAGGGCTGAGCCCCAGTGGCGTAGTGGTTGAGTGTGGGACTGCGGCCCATGGGTTGGGTGCTTCAAATCCAGCAACAGCAAGGCTGGGTAGCTCCCACGACCACCAGAGGGCAGTGATGCCCCCCAAAAAACAAACATAAAAAGAGCTACAAATCTCAAGTATAAGACCACGAGTGGAATTTCTGAGTCATGTAATCTATGTTTCACCTTGTGAGAATCCGCCATACTGTTTTCCATAGCCACTATCATTTTATAGTCCTGGCAGCAGTGGAGGAAGGTTCCAATTTTTTCACATTCTTGCTTGTTATTTTCCATTTTTTCTGATAAAAGCCACCCTGGTAGATGTGAGCCCATCAGCAAGAGAACACTTGTGAGGATGGCACGGGATAGGCCAGAGTTTCCTTCAGAACCAACTCCACTCAAAGGCCCCTAACACCAGTAGATGTGAAGTGATGTCTCATAGTGGTTTTGATTTGTATTACTCCTAAGCCCTAGTGACTGTGAGGAATTTTCCATGACATTATTGGCCATTTGTCTTTCTCCTTTTAGGAGAGGGCTATTTAGTCTTTGTTTGTTTTTTTGTTTGTTTTTTTTTTGTGGGCATCACTGCCCTTTGGTGGGAGTAGGAGTCCAAGCCTTGCTCCTGGAGAGCTGCTGCTGGATATGAACCGCCAAGCCTGTGGGCCGCCGTTCCGCACACAACCACTACACCACCGGGGTTCAGCCTAGCTATTCAGTCTTTTGCTCATTTTTAAAATGGGGTATTTGTTGTTATGGTAAGGTTTTAGTCAGCAACTGAAAAAATGGTAAGATACAATTTTTTGACCTTTAGAGAACTGAAGAATATTGCCTGGAAAGTGTAATTTGGGGAACATTTCGTTCCCTGCAGTGAAATATTACTCATCAACTGTGTGCATGATGTCAGGGTTCACTAAGCCATTTGTGTTCAAAATATACTCAAATGTAAATAGATTTCAAATCAGTATGTACTAACAAAATTGCTTTTGACCAATGGTTTTATTTGCTTACGTTTATGCACGTAAAGTTTATGCATGATGGTTCTGAATTTTACTTGGATATCTGTAATTCCCTTTTTTGGCCTTGTTTCCCCACATAGTGCTTTGAATCGCTAAATATGCAAATGTGCTTTAAATCATGAATAAAATATTCACTTGCCAAAATCACCTCTCTTGCTTTTCAGAGCTCCCTATGGAAAATCCGTAGACATGTGGTCAGTGGGCTGTATTCTTGGGGAGCTTAGTGATGGACAGCCTTTATTTCCTGGAGAAAGCGAAATTGACCAACTTTTTACCATTCAGAAGGTGCTAGGACCACTTCCATCTGAGCAGATGAAACTCTTCTACAGTAATCCTCGATTCCATGGACTCCGGGTAAGAGGTTTCGCTAAAACCCTACATGGAATCAATATAACAGTCTTTAAATCTTTGTTCTTTAGATGACGGATGCTGAGCCTTTTGAATATAATCCATTTCTCATTACAGTGTTGATAATCCCCACTGTAATATTTTGGTTTTGAATCTTTTATAGCTTTTGTGAACATGGAAAGAAAAGGTTCAAAATTTGAGAGTGGGATCTGCTCATTTTTCTTTTGAATTTGTAAGTTCTAATTTTAAAAAGCGTCTAGCACATGCATACTTATATTCTAAACTTCAGTTATTCTAGCATTTTTGTTACCCCAAATATTAAGCATCTTAATATTTTGCAAAGATGCAAAATGTGAAAATGCATTTGTTGTGATTTGTGAAAGATGACTAATACCTTCTACAGAGTTAGAGGTGCTTGGGCTAGCGGGCATTTCTTGTCTATTTATAGTGAAATATCAAACCTTTCTTTTCAAACCCAACGGGTTGTCCTGAGCAAATCAGACTTCATAATTTGCATAAAACTTGTTTTCTGAGAATATGTTAAAATGGGTCTTTAAAAGTATATGTTTTCCCCAAATGAATGGCATAACTCACAGAGGGAACAGCTGGCTGCTGCTTTCTTTGATCTGCCTCAAAGTTACCCTGGTGGGCGGTTGACTCTGAATTCTTTTCAAGGCAAGAACGAGAGTAATCTTATCACCAAGTCATTTCTCTCTCTTTCATGCATAGTTTTCAAACCATGTCATCTTGATGTTTAAGACAACCCCCCCCTTCCCCAATTTGCTGTTGTCGCCTTTGAGTTTCTGTTTGTCTGTTAATTTCACTTTAAGGAGCACTGCTCTTCACCCAGGTGTGTCCAGTCCAGAGCTTCGGCAATGTTGGTGAAATTAATGGGGGGCCGGGGGTATCTTTTATTGCCTGCTTGATTTCTTTCTCTTCCAGTTCTGTCTGAATTAAACCTCAGGCAAATCTCTTCCTTTCTCTTGATTTTTTTGTATTTTGTAAACCCAAACCCGAGAGAAACAAACGGGGTCTGTTAATGAGGATGGACACAGTACACATAGTCTTTCTGCCTATTGAACATAATGTTCCTGACCACGTTGTATTATTTTCTAGTATGCCTCAGCATGGTTTAGGCTATGACTTCATCAAGCATTCTGGAGAGGCGGAAATCAGAGTAGGCTGGATTCATTAGAGAAGGCTTTTATGGAGGAATTGAAATTGGAAATGGATATTGAAGAACATGTAGCATTTGATTAGATAGGCCACAAGAAGGTTGTCTTTTTTTTCACTTGTCTGTGATTCTGTTTGTTCACTGACCTCATTAATTAGTATCTCTAAATGCTAGACAGCATATGACAAAACTGGTTATAAATACCCTTCAAGGAAATTGCTACTTCCATGACATTTTGACTTTTATTGGCTTTAATATTTTTTTTACATTTTAGTCAGAAACTGCTGTGGTGTGCTAACTAAATTAGTTTAATCTCTTTAGATGTTTCACAACATCTTTGGGGGTAAAAATGTCCTTACATAATTCTACTTGAGAATGTCTGCAGCAGATAGCTAATCACATATGGTATACAAACTGGTTCTGCTGTGAAACACCACAGACTTGCCCTTAATTAGTTCAGTGTTATAGCACTGAAGTTCTGGTGTTAAGACATCCAAAATGAACCCAATTGCCTTTGAGTCCATTCCAATTCATGGTGAATCTGAGATTCAAAGCCCAAACAAACCCACTGTTACAGAGAGAATTCTGACTCATAAAACCCAAGGTAGAACTGTCCAGTTGAATTTCCAAGACTTAACTCTTTACAGGAGTAGAAAACTCCCATCTTTCTCCCAGGGAGTAACTGGTGGTTTCAAACTGTTTCTCTTGCATATTACAACCTGATGCATGACTAGCATACCTCCAGGGCTCCTTGAATCTATCTGTGATTACTGGACTTCAAATCATGGCTTCATATTTACTGATCGAATGATGCTGACCAAGTTATGTTTCTGGTTCTATGGAAAGACCTCCAGATAGAATTGTGCAGGCTAAATATTATAATGCATGTGAAATGCCTAGAGCATTGCTTGACACATAGTAAATGCTCAATAAAGAGGCTCTTTTGTCTTATTGTCTTGGTCAAGTGTTCCAACAGTCAACCTACTGATTGGTGTATGTTTTAAATGCCTACGGTTGAGCTTGGATATTAATTGAATCGTCTCATGTTGCAATGGTATATTTCATTCCAAAGCACCTAAATCTAAGCATATTGGATCCAGCTAAGGATTTTCTTGGTCCTTATAAAAATTGTATTTCCACTCCCCTTTGACATTCAGCATTAAGTCTCTTGTCAATGAAATGTCACTTCTCAAAACAGCGGGGTCAATTAGCATAAGGTAGCCCTTATATGCAAGATATTAATTATAATGTACTGGTATTGAGGACTGTTATTTAATGCTCCAACAACATCAAAAGGAACTTTTGTACCTCCTTAGAAGAAGTGCTTGGGTTTAGAGAGGATGTAGGCTTGGATAACATACCTGGTTGCAAATACCAGTTCTGTTATATTTAAATCATGTCACTTAGCTTGAACAAATAATTCAAACGTTTCTAGCTGCATCTTCCTCATCTTAAAGTAAAACTAACAATAAAACCTAAAGCACCTTGGGCAGCATCAGTTTCTTTAGAAATTAATCCAATCAATTATCCTGCACCTGTGTTAAGTTGATGTTATTTCTTCTGGAAGGTACCTCTCTCTGTCCTTATATTTCTCATCTTTCCAAACCTTGTTTAGATATTGCCTATGGATTCTGCAAACCCCTCTGGACTCTCCTTTCTCCTAGCTGCCATTCTAATTGACAGCTGCCTGACTGAGTACAGATTTCTTTCCCAACCCATCTGCAGATTACTGATAGGTCAAGCTTAGGTCTTACCTCTCCACTGTCTACCCGGATATACTTAGCCCAGTGTGCCATGGATGTCATAATCATTCCTTTTCACACACTAGTGTTGGAACTTTACTATATAACCAGTCCCCCTATCTACAGATTTAACACATTAAGAGATTTCAGTTCTTTGTAATACCTTTTGGTTTCCATCAAAGAAATTTACCATAAGAGCAGGCCAGCCTTTGTCTTTGGAGGGCATACATGGTATTGCGCTCTGCCAGTCATCTAACACACTGCTTGAGCTTCAACTCAGGTATTGCAAATGGGCAAGGGTTAGCAGAGGGAAGATGAGCTTCAGAATAAAATTGACCCTTTCCCCTCATCGTCTTTAGTAATGTATGTGTTAATCTAGGACACTCTGTTGGACTTCTGTTCAATTTACATAAAGGACAGAATTGAAAACAGGCTATTAAAGGGGTCTATTAAAGGCAGAGATAGGACATGTGTTAGAATATACCGTCAACACTTCTGTGCCCTTCCAGTGCTCCCTGCCATTCCCTCCACTCTCAATTTCCAGGACTAAGTAATCTTTTTGTGTGTGAAAAAAGCAAAAGAATCCTATCTGATGCTTTGCTACATCTCTCCTGTTTGTCCCTCAATTTCTGGCAGTAATTACAATTATCTGTGATATCAGGCAACAACAGCAACAGCAAAAATCAAACTCACTGCAACTGAGTGAATTCTTACTCAATGCCTTGGTGGCTTAGTGGGTTACATATTAAGCTGGTAATCTCAAGTTAATCAGGTGAAAATCATCAGCTACCTCTCAGGTGAAAGATGGAACTGTCTTACCCCCATAAAGAGTTACAGTCTTAGAAAACCTGAATCGCAGGGTCAAGTCTAACTTGCCCTATTGGGTCACTATGAAGCAGGCAACAGTATACCAATTCCCTATTCTAGTTTAGTTCACGTGATTCATTATTGTCTACCTAGATTTTGGTATCACTCTCACACCTGTACATTTTTCCTGTCACTTAATAACCAATCCTATTACCCCAGAGCGTAAATGCATAGATACATCAAGTGACGAGCATTTCTGGGAAATACGACTTTGGATGACATAAGGGCAGTAAGTCCAGCCCATCTGTTGCCTTCTCTTGTTCATACATCTTTCCCTGAATTCTAATACTTCTGTCATGTTATTTTTACAGTTTCCAGCTGTTAACCATCCTCAGTCATTGGAGAGAAGATACTTGGGAATTTTAAATAGCGTTTTGCTTGACTTAATGAAGGTGGGACAACTTGATGTGTATATTGGTATACAATGTTTTTTATTTGTGTGACTGTTGCCTCTACATACAACCACTGCTTTATGATTGGAATGTTTGCTGTGTCTGTATAATGGGTAATGGTGGTGGTGGTGTTGATGGTGGTGGTGGTGGTGGTGGTGGTGTTATTCCTCATTATAAGGCATATTGCTCATTTAAAATTTCAACAAGATGGGGCTGAGCCCCAGTGGCATAGTGGTTGTGCGCGGGACTGCGGCCCACTGGGATGGAGGTTCAATTCCAGCAGCAGCTCCACAGGAGCAAAGGCTGGACCTCCTACTCCGAACAACCAGAAGGCAGTGATGTCCAAAAGGCAAACAAAAAATTAAATGTCAACAAGATTTGGTATGAGCAATGGTCCCTCTAAAAAGAACCATGAGATCCTGAAATTATATTCCTAAAAGGGTCAGGATAATTTTTAAATGTGCTAGCCCTGAAGAGCTTCACAGGCATAAGGTATTAGAACATATCTTAAAGTGAACATTTGAAAGAGCTTCTCAAACCATTTTTACACAGTCTTCCATAATCAATACAGATTATTTCCCAGGTGACCTAATTCTGTTCTTTTCTAACTTCACCCCATCTCATCCAGGCAGACAAACCTTTTCTGGGTTTTTAAAAATACATCTGAGTCACCACTCCCTCTCATGACCCAAGTGTTCCTCCTCATGCGAGGGCTGCCCAGGAGGTCCTTCTGCTTTGGACTGCTGAAAACATTCTCTTTATTTTTTTATTCATGTTATCCTTCCCCAGTAAACAGTTCCTTGAGTGAGAACTGTTCTTCTGATTTCTTCAGCTTCTAGTGCAGTCAACTCATGGATAAGCAAGTGTTAGGTGTTTGGTAGCAGACCTTGAAAAATACCTCGAATGGGTCAATGATCAAAATCAGTGGGGCTCTCATACTGCCTGCAATGTCTTTCGGTACATGCTAAGCCCAGTTGGAAACTGCTGATCAGCTGTAGACTTTGCTGTGCTCCAAACTTTGTTAATTAATCTGTATTCCAAGGAGATGTGGAGGAGGCTGGGGAGGCGGTATGACCTTGGGGAAAGACCACATCGTGTGCAACCTTTCATAGATTCACAATGTTCATTAATTTATCAAGGCTGCCAGAAATCCCACGGTAAAAACAGTCTGTCTCACCCAGCATTACTCAAATTTAATTAAACACAAAATAATTATATATTTATATATAAAACTTTAAAACACCTATTTTTTTCTTTAGACGTGGATTAATGCTCCTTTAAAAAAAAAAAGAAGAACTTTCAAGACTCTTCCAGTTAATTGGACATAAAGCATTTGGGGTTTATCAACAGTCATTTTTCATGCAAGACTACCACATACAGCATTTGGGGTTTTTCCTCACTCATTTTTCATGCAATTCCCTACATGGGGGCTTCAAAAAGTTTGTGGAAAATCTCCTTAGCTTTTCATTCCATTTCCACAACCTTTTAGAAGCCCCTTTGTATTTGTTGCACCCATGGCCTTCATTAGTTGGTAATTTTTCAAGTGAAAATAGGAAAAAGCAGGAAACCTCGGTTAAATATTATTCCATGTTTTCAGCTTATTATCCTTTTATTGTCATTCAAAATAATTGAGCACTTTTATATGTTTAAATATCAAGTATCCATATAGTACTCTATCAAGTATTAGTATGGCATCTGATAAAAGTAGTTTGGAAGTTAACCCCTTTGTTCTTATCTACTCATTGAATATAAACTCTCTTGCCATGAAGTCAATTGCAGCACATAGCAAGCCTATCAGACAGAGCAGGACTGCCCCATGGGGTATCCAGGAATGAGGGGACAGAGGGTTCTCCAGAATAGAAATCGGCCTTATTGGGAGCAAATACAGGCTTGTGGTGACTGCTCTTCAGTAGATCACAAAGACAAGACCTGTGGACAAAGCCAACGAAATTAAGATAATTTGAAGAGTGCTGGCATTTTACCCTCCGGGGACAGCGATATGCCAATATGCTCTAGTCAGTGGCCTTAGGCTCTATTTATATATTTGCTTAATGTGTAAGGAGAATTTTGTCTTTGTTTTTTTTTCTTAAAAGATCATTCTATTGGGAAGCTCTTCCAACTCTTATGAAAATCCTACATGAATTGTATCCTACATGAATTGTATCAACCATATTTGTACATGTGCTGCCACCATTTTTTCCAGACATTTACTTTCTATTGAGACTTTGGTATCAGGTCCTCTTTATTTTCTCCTCCCTTCCCTCTCCCTACCCTTGTGACCTCTTGATAAATTAAAAATTATTATTATTTTCATATCTTACATTTCCCACTGTCTTTCTTCACCCACATTTCTGTCATTCATTACGCACCCCGGGGGTTAACTGTCAATCTTTGCGACCAAAGACTAACATTGGTTGCCTCCTGAGAGGGGAACTGGATAGCTGGGGAACAGAAGCCGAAGGAATGTTTATCCTTTTTTTGTTTGTTTGTTTGTTTTTGTTTTTTTGGTGGAGCATCACTCCTCTCTGGTGTTGGGAATAGGAGACTCAGCCTTTGCTCCTATGGAGCTGCTGCTGGAATTGAACCTCCATCCCAGTGGGCCGCAGTCCCGCACATAACCACTACGCCACCAGGGCTCAGCCCGAATGTTTGTTCTTTCATGTGAAGATATTACTGACGTGGAAATGTGTTTAAAGCATTCAAATTGTGTTGCAAATGGTTTTGATTATTAAAGGAAGAGTACAGTGTAGAAAACGTAGGTGTATAATATAACCCAGCTTTTGTAAAAGAAAGGATGTATGAGTGTGGGAATGTGGCCCACTGGGTTGGCCATTCAAATCCAGCAGCAGTTCTTCAGTAGCCAGGCTGTGTCTCCCACTCCCACCAGAGGGCAGTGATGCCCCCCCCAAAAAAAAACAAAAACAAAAAACAACAGCAACAAAAGAAAGGAGGTATATATGATGATCAGGAAGAGTGGGAGGAGGTCTGGGGTGGTAGATGTCTTTCCTGTCTCTGTTTTTCCTGAACTGTGTTTAATAGATACTCTGTCATGGCCATGTCATTCTTTTATAAGAAAATGAAATACGATTTTTTATTAGAATTTAAATTTGACTTTGTCACATTCTTTCCAACCCTCTACTTTATTTCCTAAGAATTTATTGAAATTGGACCCAGCTGACAGATACCTGACAGAGCAGTGCTTGAATCATCCTACATTTCAAACCCAGAGACTTTTGGACCGATCCCCTTCAAGGTCAACAAAAAGAAAACCTTACCATGTGGAAAGCAGCACATTATCTAATAGGTAAATATTCCCTTTTAAGGAAATACAGATGCAATGTTGGTCTTACACGTAGGTGGAGGAGGTGGCTGCTTAAATGATGCAATTAGAGGAAAGAAGGAAAGCCCTCTTTATTCAAAAATATCTTTCTTCTGCTTTATTATATGATTCAGAATCACAATTACAGAATTGTGTGGGGCTTAAAGACTTTCTTGCCTTTAACAAGTCTAGCATGGAAACCTCTCCATTCTTGGAGAAAGTTAGCATTGGATTAGCCACAGCGGGCATTTCTAGCCTCAAGAGACAGACGAATCTGCGTAAATGGGGTCTAGGTGGACATCCTGGAGGGAGGAGCATAAGCAGGGATTCCTTGGAGGGAGAAGAGGATGCTAAACTAAACAGGTGGTGCTGAGGATAGTCTTAGTAATTGAACCAAGTAGTCTGGCCCTATAAACTCTCTTGGCAGCTCCATAGGGCAGGGTAGAACTGCCCTTGTGGGTTTTTGAGACTGTTTACAAGAGTAGAAAGTCTCCTTTTTCTCCCAAGGCTGTATGTTTTTGTTGCTCTGGTTGTTTAATCACTGAGTTGAGAAATTAATTTTCCATAAAAATACAAATATGGAATAATAAAGTCAATTGGGTAGCTAGTGATTAAAATGGATGTCTTTAAAATCTAAGCTTTCCAGCATAATCTTAAAAAAAAACCCTATTCCTTAAAATAATTGATATAAAGGCAAAGGATTAGAACCTATGATCATGTGGGTTTTTCTGTATGTTTCCAGCTCTGTCATTTTCTGGTTCTGTTGGGTACCTTTATATTGCCTTGAGCTGCCCGAAGAACACAGTGTCTAGTGTCTGATGACACTCCTAGTGATTATCTCCCTGTGTTCTTCCATCTCCCAAGAACTGACTTTGTCAGCTCAGGTTGCTTAGATTATGGGTGGCAAATGGAAAACAATAAATCTTCATTTGAAACGTTTTAATATAAACCCTCACTTTCCCACATCCTTCATGCTCTTCTATGTAGAAAAATTGTTCTTAATAAATAGGGATTGTAAGCACTCAAGGCCTAGAACTTTTTAGATGTGTGAAAACATCCATAAATGGGT
This sequence comes from Nesogale talazaci, assembly GCA_004026705.1. Lineage (NCBI taxonomy): Eukaryota > Metazoa > Chordata > Mammalia > Afrosoricida > Tenrecidae > Nesogale > Nesogale talazaci. The sequence continues at coordinate 34,591 of PVJH01008302.1, forward strand.
AATAACCATTTATTCCATATTTTCTGTGTGACTTTGAAAGTGTGTGATTGTCTATAGCCTCCCTAGTCATGTTAGAAATTTTATCTTACATGGCCCTAAATATTTAGTTCTTTTCCTACAGTCACTTGTAGTTTTGTGCTCAATATCTAAAGCAGTATTTCAAAATGTTTCAAAAGCCCTAGCAGGCATCTTTATGTTTTTCTATTCCTTTATGGTCCTGCTCGATTTAGGGACTGTTCATGATATCTATGTGTGTTACTTCTTGGCCATTGCCAGCTCTAGAACTGAAGGGAAAGGAGGAGAAGCAGTGTTACTAGAACCCAGGGAGCACTCAAGGTGGGCAAAGGAGTCACTCCAGGACACAACACACAGCTCTCAGAGAGAAGGTGGAATGCATGATCTCAAAGATAGCCATTCTATAGGGGAAGAGGAAAGTGTGTGTATGTGTGTGTGTGTGTGTGTGTGACAGAGAGAGAGAATTTTCCTCCAATTAGTATGTGATAGGAACAAATTCTAAAAGCACCCTTAGTAATAATAGCAATATTTGCAGCAAAACTTCTGAATGCATATTCAGCAGCAAATTATGTACAGTCTTATTCATGTAAAGGCATTTTAACCTAACTTAGGCTAAAATCTGGTCCTTTAAATATTTTAAAGGGAACAAACTGGCCTCACTTTCAAATAGTGGACAAGATTTTCTTCTGGGTTTGTATTGTTATTCTAAACCAAGTACAATGTGAAGCTTTATGTTCTAAAGAAGGCTGTGATCAGCTTGGAATAATAAAGTGTGAAGTGAAAAAATAACTCCGTGTCTTTTGAAGAGAAAAGAATTCTTTTGGATCTCCGTGTTGCATTTAGGAATTGGTTTCTGTTTAGTGCACAAGGAGATCCCTTCAAAGCCCAAAGTCATTGCTGCTTCCCAACATCAATTATCCTGTGGTCCAACACACCACACAGCAATTTACAGTACCTTGTCTTTTATTGAGTTCACTGCTGGAGTGCTCATCCATTCACTCTGCAGGCGAAAGACAAAAGAGATATTGCTGTTTCTGTGTATGTGCCATAAGTAGGTGTATCTGCACACATGCTAAGAGTTTTACAGAGAAAATAAAGTTCAAATCAAATTGTTGCCATCTGACATTCAAGCAGACAAAAGAATTATAGTTTTTCTGTAGCTCAGCTCTCTTCTTCCTAGCAGGGGTTCCATAACAAACACTCAGCTATGAAGAGTAGTGTAGCAAGAACATGTGTTTTTACCAAATAATCAGTTAGAAATTATGATGGTATTTAAGAATGCCAGAGTTACTTCATCAGCGCCAGTGCTTTGCAGCAACTTGGTATAATATATTTAACTTCTTATTGACAGGTTACCTACTGTTGGTAGCCACATGTTTGTGAAAGTTAATGTGTTTTAGTTTTTGAGGTCTTTTAGAGAGAGAGAGAGAGATAAATCCCAGATACTTATATCGATGTGAACATGTGTGCGTGCATGTGCTATAGAGGGGAACTAAAATACTTCTTTTGTTTTTTTACATAGAAACCAAGCCAGCAAAAGTACTGCTTTGCAGTCCCACCACAGATCTAACAGTAAGGACATCCAGAACCTAAGCGTGGGTCTGTCACGGGCTGATGAAGGTCTGCCTGCCAACGAAAGCTTCTTAAACGGAAACCTTGCTGGAGCTACTCTGAGTCCAATGCACACCAAAACCTACCAAGCAAGCAACCAGCCTGGGTCTGCCAGCAAAGACCTCACCAACAACAATATACCACACCTTCTCAGCCCAAAAGAAGCCAAATCCAAAACTGAGTTTGATTTTAATATTGACCCAAAGCCTACAGAAGGTCCAGGCACAAAGTACCTCAAGTCAAGCAGCAGGTCTCAGCAGAATCGGCACTCATTTATGGAGAGCTCTCAGAGCAAGGCTGGAACTCTACAACCCAGTGAGAAGCAGAGTCGGCATAGCTATATTGACACCATCCCCCAGTCCTCTAGGAGTCCCTCCTACAGGACCAAGGCCAAAAGCCACGGGGCACTGAGTGACTCCAAGTCTGTGAGCAATCTTTCTGAAGCCCGAGCCCAGATTGCAGAGCCCAACACCAGTAGATATTTTCCATCCAGCTGCTTGGACTTGAACTCTCCCACCAGCCCAACTCCCACTAGACACAGTGACACGAGAACTTTGCTCAGCCCTTCAGGAAGAAATGCCCGAAATGAGGGCACCCTGGACTCACGCCGAACCTCCACCAGACATTCCAAAACAATGGAGGAGCTGAAGCTGCCTGAACACATGGACAGCAGCCACTCCCACTCACTGTCTGCCCCTCACGAGTCTTTCTCCTATGGCCTGGGCTATACCAGCCCTTTCTCCTCCCAGCAGCGCCCTCATAGGCATTCCATGTATGTGACCCGAGACAAAGTCAGAGCCAAAGGCCTGGACGGAAGTATGAGCATAGGGCAAGGGATGGCTGCCAGGGCCAACAGCCTGCAACTCTTATCACCCCAGGTACAACTTGGGGCCCAACCTGTTGGTTCCTCGTGGGAAGGTGGTGCAGAGGATGTGACTAGGGTCCATCTGTAGTCTTCCCCCCAGCAGGAGCTCTTGTCTTTGGGATAGGTTGCATTAAGGGAAGCAATTCTTGAAGGACTGAAAAATCTCCCCCGAATAGCCATTTGTGCTGTCTTAATCAATTGTTGAGAACTCAAGCAGACTCAAGTTTGCTTTAAGCCATGTGTTCTCTTTCTTAAACGTGCCTTTCTAGCATGTTTGGTTGTGAATTCATGGGTACTTGATCTCACCAAATCACACTTGCCTGGAATCAAACCTTTCTGATAATTCATTTCTCAATAACTTAGTTTCATTTAAAAGTCCTTCAATTTACCCAGAACTTTAGATAAATGTTTTCTACAGTTGGAATGGATGTTCATTTTCAGTCTTCAGGGTGGTTTGGAAATCTCCAGGCTGTATTGTCAGCACACCACCTTGCTCCGAAACTTATACCTGTTTAAAAGCAGCAGCATTCTTAACCATAGAAGACCCTATTTGTAAATTACATTTTCATAATATGAAAATCCAAAGAAAATAAGGTAGAGCAAACTGTGAAACATACAAAAGCCTTCCATAAGGCAGGCACTCCGCTCTCCTGTCACAGGGTGCAGGAGTATGTGCTCCTTTGTGTATTAGCAGTCCAGGGAGTACATGTGTCCTGCAGAGGGAGAGGATCTCAAAAAAGGAGTAGCCCGAGTAGCAGCAGAGGAGCTGGGTGCTCAGACTCAGAAGCCAAGCAGGCTTCCCCTGGGATCCCACTTCGGCACCGGGGTTTGGATGATGGACATTTGGGACAGTTCTATAATCACTCGGTGCCCCAGAGTCCTCCTCTGAGGGTTGTGACGATGACACAAGTTGAGATGCAGAAAGTGGCATCATTTCCAGGGCCTGGCAAAGCAGAAGGGCCGTAAGAAGTTTCTGCTGCTACTGTGGTGGGCAGACTGTCATGATACGTTGAGCTGCTTATCTGCTAGCTAGTCTCAGCTGTCCCGAAAGTCTGAGGTCAGGTTCCTGCCCTGAGGAACTTCCCTTCTCCCAGGGAGGATTCAATTATACATACCCAGAGCAACGGAAGAATAATTAAAAACTGAGTTACCATGGCACTGGCTGCAATGGGAGTTGAGAAGAGAAGGAGACTACCATGAGCAGGACCATCAGAAGGAACTTCAGGGCAATAAATGCTCTTACTCTGGACTAAGTGCAGTGATAGCAAGGTGTTGGAAGGCTACAGCGTAAAAATGTGTTCAAGGATTTACTGGGCTAGGCACTGTGAGAGGCTCTGATTTGGGAGAGAAAATAAAAGATAGGGTCTGTGCCAACAGTTCTCAACCTGTGGGTCCTGACCCCTTTGGGGGTCAAACGATCCTTTCACCGGGGTTGCCCAATTTATCACAGTAGCAAAATGACAGTGGTGAAATACCAATGAAAATCATGCTGTGGTTGGGGGAGGCGGTCACACAACACGAGGAACTGTATGATATGGGTCGCAGCATGAGGAGGAAGGTTGAGGACTGCTGGTCTCTGCCCCCATGGAGTGAGTTTATGAGCTGGTGGGGTCACATAGCAACACACAGGTCGTTAGAATACGATGTGGCTGCCTACCTGGTACTGTGCTAGAGTTGTGCGTCCTCAGAATAAAAAACAGGATCACAACCCAGATAGGGCTGTGGGTGGCCTTCCAGAGGGGATGACTTTGGGGCATAGGTGTCTCTTATGGTTAGGCTTTAACTACAGGAAGAGCAGGGGGGACAGGAAAATGCCAAGGGTAGGGAGAAAACCTTACAAAGGGAAGGGAGGCAAGCAAAATATTAAATCACATGTGCTTGCCACTTTCCCACATTGCTGGAGTGAGCAATGCAGCATTTGGAGCGGCTTTGGTGATCATCCGAGCATGCCCCCAGAATGGGTCCTCTAAGCGCCTCTGTCATAGAAAGGTGTGACTTGGGGAGTGCAGGACCGAATACAGGAAAAAATTAAACCTCAAGGTTTCTTTTCCACGCACTCCTCTTGAGAGTAGAAAAGAGTATCTGAAGTCACCATAGTCATCCCCTTCGTTTCAGCAGATGAGCACGCCAAGACTCCAGAGAGGTTGGGAGAGATGCCCCAATTTACCCAAGTTGTTCATGGCAGACCCGGCAGTCTTTAGGCCTCTCGACCAGCACTCTTCCCACTGGGTGTGCTCTGAGGGGTTCGCCAGGAAGTCCTGGATAAGGCAGTGGTACGCATTTGCCAAGGTGGGCCCTGGAGTCCTAGGAAGGATCAGAGGGGACCCTGAGGAGTTGCCAAGTAAGCCTGTGAAGTCCCGAGAGAGACCAAGAATGGTGTTCGGGACCAGGGAACGGGTGCCAGCCCGAAAGCTAGGGAAGGAAGGAAAACAAAAAGCTGTAACGGGGGGAGGGGGGGAATGGCAAATCAGGACTTTCTGAAAATTCCACGGGAGGGGGAAAAAGCTTTTACAACAGAGTGGTAATAGAACTAACTATAAACCATTCCTGTGGGCTAAACACAGGCCAGACTGCTAGTGAATTTGAAGTCTGGGGTAGGAGATACAGTGCCAAGCTGCAAAAAAAAGACAAGTTTAATGCTGCAAAGATGGCAGAAAGTTGAAAAAGGCATTAAAGCTGAGAGTAAATCATGGGAATCAGTCACATGCATATGGCGTGGCCCCCTTCCAGAGCAAGCCCCTCCATTGTGGGGCCAACACTGCCTCTGGCCAGAGGTAAATACTTTATTTTCAAAAATACTTTTCTGTGAATGGAAGGGGAAAAAAATCCTCTGCTGTTGTAAACAATACAGGTAGTCTGATTCAAATGAGCTCTCATCACAAGGTCAAAAACGAAAGGCTGTCTTTGATTACAGCCAATGTGAATTTCCCAGAATTCTATCAGTACATTTTTGAGGGATGCAATTAAAAAAAAAACGGGAACCACATTTTTTTATTTTCCATAAGATGTTTTTGATGTATCTTATGGGAGAAGATATTACTTTTATGTGTTTCATAGAGGTGTAAGCGCACACACAATGGGACCAATTCCTCCTAATGATTGGGCAATTTTGTGCCCTCATCTTTTCTTCCAACGGTAGAAAATGCTAGTTTCCCCCTCTGAGTAGCAGCGCGGACTGAATGCCATTAGGAGCTGTGACTCAGGTTCCAGGCAGCGAGACACACCATTATTCTCTTCAGAGATGAGGGCCGTCATGATTATGGCTGGGGAGCAGCGTTAAATTATAAGTGACATTGTCTAGAAAAGACTGAGAACTAAAGTACATAATCACCACACTTAGGCAATCATAAGACCAAAGTTATTAGGAATACTTGTTCTAGTCCTTAGTATATTCAAAGACCATTTGTTTTCCTCTGAAACGACCATGTAAGCCCTTCATTAAAAAAATGATGTTGGATATACCCAGTTCTTTTTGGAGGACTCAGCCTAAAATCTGCTAGAGAAATTTTGAAAATGAACACATAGAATCTCTAATTAAAGTATTGTCTAGTCCCACAGATACCAAACCGCCTAGCTACTGGATATTTTCCCTAAATGTTTAATACTTAATTGAACTCTGTTTGGTCTAATTTACTGCCTGTTTGCCTTCTCTTCAATGAGCGCTTCCCTTTCCATGTACGAAATGCATTTGACTTAGGTTGCATTCATCAGCCAATTCATTCTTTTATGGGCAAATGCATGTTATGGTCAACATTTTAAATTGTAGCTGTTATTAGTTTGGTCAAAAGCAGATGATTGTTAGCTAGGTGGCTTTCCTCCTTGGTTATGCTTACCAATCCTTTTACAATTGATTTCCAGCCTGGTGAACAGCACCCTCCAGAGATGCCGGTGGCAAGATCTTCTGTGAAAGACTCCTCTAGGGAAGGCACATCGTCATTCCACTCCCGCCAGAAGTCTGAGGTCTGCATCCTTCATAATTGCATATATATATATATATATATATATATATATATGTGTGTGTGTGTGTGTGTGTGTGTGTGTGTGTATATATATATATATATATATACTTCTCTGTAAATAGCATTCATTCTACTTCATTATAACCAACCTTTTAAATTTGTTCTATGCTTGATCTCATCCACAGATGATTTGAACTGGCTTATAAACCAAGTAGTTTCCCTCATAGCTGAATCCCACATTTTCTCTTGAAAAACTCATGAAGTAGACAAGGGACCAATTAGGCACAGTGACCGATGAGCAGGCCACTTTGTCATGAATCTCTTGTTTGATTTTTATCAGTCAGAGCTGATTTGTTTTCTGCTTTAGGCTGGAGTGTATCATGACCCCCATTCTGATGAAGGGACAGCTCCCAAAGAAAATAGACATCTGTACAACGATCCTGTTCCAAGAAGAGTTGGGAGCTTTTACAGAGGTAAGCCCAGCATTTAGCATTCCCCAGAGACACCTCTCACTTTTCCCTCACTAAAGCTTTGGCCTATCACCTCCACTACATTTGCACATCCTTCTGAGTTCAGACCTGCATCATTCTGATCCACAATGTTGCCTTCCAACTGGTCTGCTTGCTTCTTGGTTGGGTACCTTGTGTAGTCACCTCGCCTCCAGGGAACCCATCAGAATAGTTACTGGAATTTATACTTCCGAAGCTGTGTTGCAACCATACAACTGATTCAGTTAAGTCATAAACATGTTTTTCCTGGGTATCTCCTATATGCCTACCACTGTCCCAGCTTAGATCATGTCCACGAGCAAGATAGCCAAAGAGCTCCACACCCACAAAGCTCACATTCTCAAGAGATGTCGACATTAGAGAGAATAAATGAAACGGTGTTCAAAGATAATGAGTCTTACAGAAGAAAATTCGCCGAGCAAGGAGCCCCATTGCCTCCTGCCTCCTGATCCTTCCCTATTAACCACCTGTCTCCTATTTGTGGGGGGGCCAGCTAGTGGCTTCCCATCGCCATCAGGAAAATGGAGTTCCCTAAGAAGGCATTCCAGACCTTCCATGGCCATGTTCTTTAGCTCTATGCCCCCCCCCCCACCTCTCAAGGACCCAGCCTGTGGGAGTAGCATATGCCATGCTCTCCTCTGCACTAAACCACACCTCCCCCTGCAGGGATAGCTTGTTTGGGTGCCCCTTTCTTTTAAGTTCCCAGGTCTGTTTTAAGACTCTGTCCTTTGTGGGGTCTTTCCGGGTCACCCCAGACTACAGTACACTGATTATTCATCTGCAATCTCTCTCAGGAAGTTGTACAGGAAGAGGACGAGTCCTCTTCTCCTTTCCTTCTTTACACTGCCTGGCACCACTGGAGAAATATTTGTTTCTGGCTGCAGAAAAAAAAGTGTAATTGCAGAACCTTAAAGGTGGATTTTGATATTTAACAAGCAGCTAAACCCAATGCTTTAGAGGTTGCATGAATTCAGAAGACTGATCTGAAGCACAATGCCTTTTAGTAGGTATTATAAAAGACTATAAGGCCCCAGGTAGTCTCAGCACCTAGTGGAGAAATTGAAAGCAGATGCCCAGTGGGCAGGAACAGGCTCCTGGGATCAAGGAGACTCAGCAGCTCAGAGCTTTTAAGAGTCGCTGCCACTTTTCCCACCTCTCACATGCACAGTGCCTGGCTTCCTGTTATTTCTAGTGTTTGAGGAGGACAGCTGGAAAGGGATGGAGAGGGGGAAGAAACATGGAGAATTGCTAGGTTATTTTAATTAGGCAGCGGAGCTAAATAAAATGCGTAATCCTTTGCTCCCAAGTCGATTACAACTCATGCCAATTCAACAGGACAGAGAACTGCCCCATAGGGTTTCTTGGGCTGTAAATCTTTATGAAAGCAGATTGCCACCTCTTTCTCCAACGGAGCGGCTGGTGGGGTTCAAACAGCTGACCTTTCAGTTAGCAGCCAAATGCTTAAACACAGTGCCACTGGGAGTCCTCGATAAATGAGTAGGAGTGTTATTCAGTGCTGAATGTGTATGGAATGATTAGAACACTCTGTTCCTTCCCAGCTCCACCTTTAGAAAAGCATAGCCATTGAATATGCTCTTTGATGCATTTTTTTTCTGATACCGCAAGTGCTTTAGAATCTCATGGGAGTACAATTTAAATTCAGAATCATGTTGATTAAAACATCTGTATGTAAACAAAACCCTTTTATTCTCTCAATGTAAGTTTCATTTCCAAAATGCACCATGGACGTATCATTTCTATAGATGTGTGGAGACTATACATTAATATAAAATGTTAATAGAGTTTTAAATGGGTTCGACTTTGGCCTCTGTGTAGCCTTAGTTTTGATTGCATGGCAACTGAATAGGTTCAAAACAGAGAAGCACCTCATTTGTCAGTATCTTTGGTCCACTGTGGATTTGAGAGAGAGGATGTCTTTGTTTTTAAGAAGTTCAGAAATAGGGCTGAGCCCCAGTGGCGTAGTGGTTGTGCACGGGACTGCGGCCCACTGGGATGGAGGTTCAATTCCAGCAGCAGCTCCACAGGAGTGAAGACTGGGCCTCCTCCTCCCACCACCAGAGGGCAGTGATGCCCAAAAAACCAAAAAAAAAAAAAGTTCAGAAATAGAAGGCACAACTGTGCCGAGATGAGATGTCTGGAGCCGCTATAATGTCCATACTGAGAATCATTGAGATTTCCACAGCACCCCATTTTCCTGGTCGAAATACACAACCTGTCAATTCCTTTCTCAATTTGGGACCAAGCTTAGAAATGGATAGAAAAAGATATTGGCCCTTCCCCTCCCACAGGACATGCCTCCACGCTCCACCCCCCAAAAAAAAGGATAGGGAAAACATTTGCTCCCTTACGTTATACTTGGTCTTTTTGTTCATGCCTGGATTGAGATCTTGAGAGCAAAAGTAGTACTTTTGTAGAAATAACTGAGTAAAAGATTGGCACTGCCTCCCAAGTGTGTTTTGGCTTCAGCTGTAGTCTGTACACTCCAGCATGCAGACTGTTAGCAATGGCGTACAATAAGGAATCGATTTTGCTTAGTTGGGTCAACTTCTGAGGGTGACCTCACAGTGGTGGGGGTTCATGGTGGGAAGGACACGATAGGCACATGTGAAATAGGCTACACTGTCCTTGAGTTTCACAGCTAACAGATCAGATCTATGGTTTTTGAATATTTGCCTGGTGTTAACTGACCATTTCAAGTCCATATTATAATGAGCAATAGGCAGAAGAGGAAGTCCCTGGAATACCTCCACTTTCAGAAAACAAAGACAGATGAGGTTTTTGACTTGTTTTCTTGTGTGAAAAAGAGAGGATATAATAGAATAACATGGGAAATATATATATAATCAAGGACTTACTATTTCTCTATTTAGTGCCATCGCCACGTCCTGATAATTCTTTCCATGAAAATAATGTGTCGACCAGAGTTTCTTCACTGCCATCAGAGAGCAGTTCTGGAACAAATCACTCAAAAAGGCAGACAGCTTTCGATCCATGGTGAGTATTTCCATTTGTTTCCACCCTTTGTTCTAGTTGTAGACGTGAGAACTCAGTTAAGTTCTGGATACAGTGTGTAGGGTTCTTTAGGCCTTTCTTTCCCAAAAGAGTGATTGATAAGGAATGTATGATCATATTTGCAGGTTTTTTATGTTCAGCATTCATAAAATATCACATAAAAGAAGAAACACAATGTCCTGAGCTAATACATACCTCCTAAGTCTTTCACTGATGTGAAAGCTGGCTTCTGTTGTCTCCTTTTGTCGGTCTCGAACCACATACCAGACACTTGGTGTAGCGTTCTGTGTGCATTGCTGCCGTCAGTTCTCACAGGCAACCTTTACAGGTAAGAAAGCAAAAGCTTATAAAAAGTCAGGAACAGGGTGGGGGCTGACCAGCCAGCCACATGGAGGAGGAAGCCAGAACTCGAACCTCAGTTGGTTCTGACTCCACCTCTCACCACCTGAGTCTCATTTGGGATTAAAGGGGAGCAGCCCTCTCTGTATGTGCTCGCCGCAATCCAGACTGACTGCCATTCTGACTCACAGTGTCTTTGTAGGACAGGGTAGAACTGCCCCAGTGGGTTTCCTAGGCCATGATTCTTTCCAGGAGTAAAAAGCCCCATCTTTCTCCCATAGAGTGACTGGTGACTTCAAACTGCTGGCCTGTCACTTAGCAGACTAATGTGTAACCTCTTTGCAGACATTTTGTTCTCATGTGCTTTGAAAGACAGCCAGAATCGACAGGTGAGGGGTGATCCTAGGTGCTTCACAGAATTTGACTAAGGCCATCACTGGAACTCACTGAAAGTAGAATCAGATGGATCTGCCAGAAGTTTGAGCTCTGAGGTCTCTGGCCAGATGTAACTAAGGGCTTGTGTCCATGCTTCTGACCCTGCGTGGTTTCACCACATGACTCTGTTGCCAGGGCCGCGTCCAGGTCTCATTGTGACGATACCTTGTGGTAAAAATAAATTAACTATTCTGAAACAATATTAGAAACAACTATTTGAAAGAAAAGGAATCAACCTGTAGGTACATTAGCTTATATCATCTTGGGAACCTAGGCTACAGGTTAACCTCAGGCCGCCAGTGCAGCTTCTTTGAGTTAATGGGCATGGACAATCTCCAGGGGTGGCTTTGACTAAGACTGAGAAGAGTGTCTACATTGTGGGAATACAGGCATAGACAACAGAATTGCTTTCTCTTGGTTATTGCACGATGGTTTAAAAGCACTTGCATTACAGATGAGCCCTGTGAAAATTCGATAGGTTATATAAAACTTGATTTCAAATGGGGTGCAGGCAGTATTCATACTGTGTTTCTTTTGTCCTTTTCATAGTTTGTTTGAATATAGCTGGTTTAGACATGGCTGTATGCAGACCTGAAAACAGTTCTACTAAAGAATTAGGAGCCCAATACCTAATCCTATCCGAGATTAAGATTGCAACTCCTGCTTTTTTTGAATTGCTGTTTGCTTGGTATGTTTTTCTCCAGCCTTTGATTCTCAGGCTATTTTTGTCTGTAGTTTTGAGATGTGTCTCCTCTAGGCAGCAGATTGATGGGTTATGTTTTCTAAGCCAGTCTGCTAGCTTCAATCTTTTAATGCCTGAGTTCAGTCCATTGATATTCAGGGTTATTATATCCATCTGTGGACTCTATGATGTCATCTTATACCATTTGTATTGGATGTTTTCCTACTTCCCTTTCTTATCAGTGTATTGTGCAAGTCTATGGAGGGCAGTGGTGGTGTTTCATTCTTGACTTCTTTCCACCCTTAAGCCAGTGCTAGCTTGGGGACTTTTTTCTCCTTGTTGTCCTCTGGGTGGGGTTGTTCTATGTGATGGTCTCTTATTTGTTCTTGGTGAGTGCTGTTCTTCTGCCCATACTGGGTCAGCAGGTATCAGGCATCAAAGAACAAAAAAAATCATATCATTCTGAATGAGGGGGAGTGCGAAATGGAGACCGAAAGCCCATCTGTAGGCAATTGGACATCATCTTACAGAAGGGTTATAGGGAGGAGACGAGCCAATCAGGATGTAGTATAGCAAAGATGAAACATGCAACTTTCCTCTAGTTCTTAACTGCTTCCTCCCTCCATGATCATGATCCCAATTCTACCTTACAAATCCAGCTAGAGCAGAGGATGTACATTGGTACAGATAAGAACTGAAAAAACACGGAATCCAGGACAGATAAACCCGTTAGGACCAATAATGAGATTAGCGATACCAGGAGGGAAGGTGAAGGTGGGGGAGGAAGGGGGAACCGATCACAATGACCTACATATAATCCCCTCCCAGGGACATGAACAACAGAAAAGTAGGTGAAGGGAGACATCACTCAGTGTAAGACATGAAATATAATAATAATTTATAAATTATCAAGGGTTTATAAAGGAAGAAGGATAGGGGAGGGGGGAAATGAGGAGCTGATACCAAGTATAAAGTATGTTTTGAGAATGATGATGGCAAGAATGTACAAATGTGCTTGACACAATGGGTGAGTGTATGGATTGTGATAAGTGTATGAGCCCCCAATAAATTGATTTTAAAAAATAGTGGAAGGAGGAAGCATTTAAGAACTAGAGGAAAGTTACATTAGGAACCTAAGTGGGAGGCTGAACTTCAGCTGAGTCTTCCTTTTCATTGACTCACCCTTAGACTGTTTTGCCATTACAAGACTGAGTGGGGTCTGGAATTTCCGGGGATGGGTCAGCTATATATTTTTTCACTCCAGGTGCCCCTCATCTGAAAGCTACTCCATCTAGCATATCTCCCTCATTCCAAGCCTGAGGTTCAGTCATCCTGAACCTGTTTTTTTTGGACAACATCTCAAATGTCTTCACTATTTTATGTATTTTAGAGAGTTGCAGAGTTTGCTATTACAGAAACCCCATGCAGAAAGAGCCTTGCCCTGGTCGCATAATGATCTGTGCTTCTTAAATTATAGCTAACCTAAAGGTAGTCTTTTTCTACTCAAAAGTGGTACTTATGATTTCTTCTGGGAAGAAAATATTTGTTCAGAACATACATTTCCTCGAAGGCAAAATATGCCTATGTTGTGTTTTAAATATTAAATCCATACTGTAGTATAACATCCAGAGATATTATTCTGACAATATCAGTTATCTAACACACAGTTAAACATTGGGAGAGAAGTCAAAATATCTCAAAACAAGAAATATGAGCACTAATGTAGTCAGCTTCATAATCCTTACCAATAGGGCTACCCTCCTTTGATGCACAGTTCTAACAGCACTGAGGTTCTTGGATGCCATCAATAGCTGTGGAGAGATCATCCTTTCCCAAGGACCCAATGGGAAAAACCTAACTCCCCTCTATGATTTCATACATATAACTGATTATTCATGCAGTGTGTATGTACAGGAGACAGACTGCTTTTACTTTGCTCACAAAGATTGTGTGTGAAGTGCTTTTGGGAAGACTGCCGTCAAAATTGGATTTGAAAAACTGACATTTTTAACAGTAAATCAAATTAGTTAGAAACCCCAGTAGGTAAGGTAAGCGAAGACTTCCTGTAGCTTGCACAATGTCATTGTTTCTTCTTGCAAAGCTGGCTGTTGATCGGTGTCCATTAGTGACTTGAAGCATCAGTTAGACCAAGACCTGTGTAATTATTCCCTGTCTGTTCTCAGACATGAGCTAACCACTTTGGCTGCACTGTCCAGAGCAGGGGGTGGCAGGGCAAGTGTCACAGAGCACTGGCCCTCATAGGTTCAGCTCATGGCCCATGTGGCTCCCAAGGGGATTGTACCCAACGCCTCTAAAGCTTACCGTGATAGTACCCTTCTTTCTCTCTCTCTCTTTCAAGTATGTGGGTCTCCTTCTCCAGCAATCTCTGAGCAGCTTGAGGTCAGACTGTTATTTCCAACACTGACCATAGGGCCTGGCACATAGAAATTACCAGTTACCCATTGTCACTGAGTCAAATCTGCCTCCTGGTGCTCCCGTGCATGTCTGAGGTGTTCCGTGGCTGAGTTTTCAGAAGTAGGTTGCCAAGTCTTCTGTCTAGATTCTGCCAACTTGGGGTGGGCTGTTTGGAACATTCACCATTTGCATCACCCAGGGCCTATACATAAAAAATACTACATGCCTATTGGTTGACTTTCGGCCAGCTTTCCTCCCTCCCTTCCTCCCTCTCTTCCTTCCTTCCTTCCTTCCTTCCAAGTGTCCTTTGAATCCTTGTTTTCCTGTTGACTCTTCATGGAAATAGCTGTTGTACTCGAGGAGGTTTGCGTCACATGACTGCAAGAAGGAGCCTGTGTATACCCTGGACCAGAAACCCCTCCCCATATTATTTTTTCATCTAAATCACCCCCACTCCAGCTAATGTGCCAGCAAAATTAGCAAAATGGTCCTTCCTAGAGCTTTCATTCCTGCATTTACCTTGCTGTATCAACAAATAAGCAAGAAAAAGCAAAACAACTTTTTATTGTGAGGCGGTAAAGATTTACAGAGCAAACCAGTTTGCCATTCAGCAATTCTTAGCACGTTTTGTTTGGTGTCATTGGTTGTAACTTCCACAGTGTGACATGATTCGCCTCACTTCTGCCCGGCGCATCCTGTTTCCATCCTTCCTCCTGTCCTAGCGCTTCCTCCCTCTTGAACTTGGTCCTTGGGCAAATGTTGCCCTTCTGATCCCAAATGGATGGTTGCTCTAAGGCAATGTTCTCAACCTGTGGGCCGTGACCCTTTTAGGGGGTCAGATGACCCTTTCAAGGGGGTCACCTGATTCTTACCAGTAGTGAAATTATTTTTTTTTGGGGGGGGCATCACTGCTCTCCAGCGGTGGGAGTAGGAGGCCCAGCCCCACTGCTGGAATTGAACCTCCATCCCAGTGGGCCGCAGTCCCACACACAACCACTACGCCACCGGGGCTCAGCCCCCAGTAGTGAAATTATAATTATGAAGTCTCAATGAAAATAATGTGATGGTTGGGGGGGGGGGTCACCACAACATGAGGAACTATAGAAAAGGGTCACAGCATTAGGAAGGTTGAGAACCCGTGCTCTAAGGAATATATAATAGCTCCCTAACTTAGGAGCAGCATGGAAGAGGTCAATGTTCTCCTTATGAACCTCTCTGTTGTTTGGCTAAAACTAAAGCCATGGGGTGAGTTGAGTTCCAGGTCTGAAAGGTGGCTAAGGGTCACAGCCCCACTTGTCTATCCAACCAGTTAGCCTGTTTTTTTATGATTCTGAATTGTGTTCCACATTATTTTCCCACTCTATCCAGGACCTTCAAATGTGGTGCCTCTCTATGCCTATGCTTTCTGTGGCTCACCTGCCTGCCCTCCTGTGCTGCTCCTCTTAGAGCTGTCAGTGGCCTGTACAGTTTGCTTGGCACAGGGCTGTTGGCTGTACTAGGTGGGATAGCAGGGTCCGGAATATATAAGTGAAGGGATTACAGGGAACACTCTTGCCTATGTGGTTGAGTACAGGCTGTACATGTTCACACAGATAGGAAGGCTGCCCTATCAGTTTTCATTTCAAGACTGGCTTTTCAGACGCCTGTGTTCTAGGTAACTCTCCATCTCATTCTTGTTCTCTCTCCCTCCCTCTGACCATCTCAACCTTCTCTTTCTGAGTCTCTCTTACTCTCTTGCTCTCTCTTCTCACCATCTGAGTCTTCCTCAATTTTTTTTAATTTTGTTTTTCTGCCCACATATATTTCTGTGCAGCTTCTCCCCCTTCTCTCTCTCTCTCTCTCTCTCTCTCTCTCTCTCTCTCTCTCTCTCTCTCTGGCAGTCATCTAATCTTGTGTCACTTTCAGGATTGGGAGCGTATGGGGTGGAGTCTAGCCTGTCAATCTGGAGATAGCCAATGAGACCTCTGTGTGGGCACGACTTTCTCCTGAGAATTCTGAAAAATCCAGTGGTATTTCCCCCTTCGAGGTGAGAGACTCACTCAGTCAGTTCCTTGGAGATGCTCTACTGACAAGATACAAGGGTGACTCCCTGTGAGATGTGGCAGCTGACAAGATACATGGCAGCATGCTGATAGACCCTGAGACCTGGAAACTAGAGGAGCCATGCGGAAGACCCCTGCCAGCGCTGAGATGGAGACACTGCCGCTGGATACACAAGACTCTGCACCCACTGGCCTGTGATTGTCCTGGTGTCATTGCATGTGCATGTATCTGAAGAGGACTTTATAGACTGGTATTGGACATATGGACTAGTATTGGACTTATGACCTTGGACTGGACTGGGTTAGGATGTTTTCTTTTTTTTAAATAATTTTATTAGGGGCTCTTACAGCAAATGCAACATTCAGTACATCATTTGTATCAAGCACATTTGCACACATGCTGCCACATACATTTCCAAACATTTTCTACGTGAGCCCTTGGTACAAGCTCCTCTTTAAAAAAAAAAAAGCTCCCCTTTCCCCTCCCCCCCTTTTTTTTGACAAATCATTTTATTGGGGTCCCATACAACTCCCATCACAATCCATACCAACATCAATTGTATGCAGGCCACATTTACACACCCTAGGATGTTTTCTTAATGCTCCATTCCTCTTGTATATAAACCTCTTTCCCATACACATATGCATGTCTATGAATTTATTTCTCTAGTCTACCCGGACTAACATACTGTCTTTGTCTATTCCTCTGACTCCCTTCTTTGTCATCAGCTTTCACCCATTTATTTCAGGGTGGCTTTCCTTATTTGCTTTGGCCTCGAAGATCTTTCTTGGCCCGTGTCTTTACCCACCACCTCTGTTCAGCTTCACATGAAAGATGTTTTCTGCTTTCTCTCTCCATCCCCACACCTGTCCTCCCCCTGGGTCCCAGTTTGCCAGCTGCCTATGAAGAGAGACTTCCGAGACTCTTTGCCTCTGCTCCCCTGTGTGTTGGGTCACAGAAAGCTATAAATGTTGGGGTTCTTGTTCCATTTCTTCTCTGTTGTCTTTTTCTTGTCATCCTGTGTGTGCCCCTGGGTTTCCTCCGACCAACCTGAATCCTGCCCCCTGATCCACAGGACTGGTGTCCTGTCAGTAACGTCCTCATTGTGCCACCTGCTCAAGTGTCAGTGCCTTGGTTGCAGCCATGATGAACACAACCACCTCAGAGACTGGTTCGTTTGACAGAGGTACTTACTATGTATACTCGAGTATAAGCCAATCCGAATATCAACCAAGGTACCTAATTTCACCGCAGAAACTGCATTAAAAATGCGATTTTAAACTAGGCTAATACAGGAGTGTATACAGTATACTGCTGACCCTCGGCAAGACAGAACAAAAAAAGCCCAAATTCACTGTCATTCACTGGATTCTGACTCATCGTGACCTCAGCCTCGAACTGCGCCCTGGTGTTCCTGAGACAGCAAATCTTTTGGAGGTCGACAGTTTTAGCTTTCTCTGATTGAGCATTTGACCCCTGACCTTGCGGTCAGCCACTCAATGCTCAGCCCACTTTGCCCTCAGCTCTCCTGTGACCATCGGCAGACCCTTGGGATGGCTTCCTGTGAAGCCCAACGCTTCTCCCTGTGAGTATAATGACATCATTATACTCAGGCATCGGCGGTAGTATTACGCCTATAATTCGTCAATGACTGCAAATTGCAACACAAAACAAATAGTCTGACTGGTCAGATTAGATGTTCTCTAAACTCCCTTCTGTCGGAACACTCATGCCTTTGTCGTCCCAGCGAACGACATAGTTCTGCCATGTTCTCAGGATCCCTTGCAGGACTGAGTGGTATGGCCTAGAACTTAGCTTAAGTCCTCCCTGTCTGTAGGCGCCATGGGACAGGCCTTCATCTCTTTAATGCCAAGTCCTTAGCAGCCAGGCAGGTTCCCAGGCTTCAGCCCAGGGTGTCACTGGGAGGAGGTTGTGGTGCCCAGCAGTGTAATACTGCCTCCAGCCTTTCTCCATGCTTTGCCACTCGTCCCTCCGTGCAGCATCCATGCTAGTTATTTGCTTGGCTGTGTTTTATTACAAATATTTCTCTTCAGAGCTTGGCACTTTCTCGGGGACATGTAGTGCAATTCATAATGAATTTCAGGAAACCTCAGACCTACAACACCTGCTTGTCTTTCCTTGGCAGTCTCGCTAACTGTTACACTAAGCAGGTAAGAAGAAACGGCCATCACACCTTCAAGCAGTGGTGGGTTTTCTTCCCTGTTTCTAGCTGTGTGAGGCAGTCTCAACTCAATAGAAATGTGCTGGATTTGCGTTTAATTGAAAATTATAAAGAAGAAACTGAATTACCAATAATTCAATTACTCAGTGGTTGCTTTTGTGTTTCTGTTATTAAAACATGTATGTGGATGTGGAGATAGCTTTTTAAATACAGTGCGACTCTGTTTTGTAGGAGATTTTAAATTCTATGTTTTTTTTACCTTGTATCATAGTTTGAGTATTCTTTCATGTTAGTGAATATCCTTTTAAGGTATGATTTATTTTAAGGAGTTTCATGGTATTTTCGGTCATGTGGATCTGTAATTGCTCACATAACTTTTTCTGCTTTTGCATAGATTTAAATCTATTAAGTGAAAGTACAGTACAGCTTTGCTCATGTTTTCCGAAATGGTTCAGTAACTTCATCACTGTGTAGGTATTCTGAAGCCATAAATATGAATCAACTCTGCCACTTTTAACATCTCTGCCAGTCCTGGTATTAGAGGCTAGCTGACAGAAGAAATCTAATCATTTGAGAAAATGGTTTTTTTACTGTTAAAGGGGTTTTTAAAATTTAAAATAAAGTCCATGTAATGTGCCTTTTTGTAAAATAGCAATAGTTGAATTTCTTCATAAAAACTATAAATAAAGTAACAGAGTTGTATTTTATTATTTTGACATAAAAGAAATCAACTTTTGGGACCAAGGTGTCTTCTTTCCTGTCTTTAAGAACTTCTATTTTTAATAAAATAACTCCGGTGAAGTAGTGGGTTATGCATCGGGCTGCTAACCACAAGGTCAGCAGTTCAAAACCACCTGCCCCTCTGTGGGAGAAAGATGAGGCTTTCTTCTCCTGTAAAGGGTTGCAGTCTTAGAAACCCACTGGGCAGTTCTAGCCTGCCCTGGAACATTGTTATGAGTGGAAATTGACTGAAAGGCTTTGGTGAGTTCGGTTTTGAGTTCAGGTGTGGATTTTGGTTTGGTAATGGTAGTGTTGGTAAGTTTTATATCTTAAGTTTGCTTTATACTAAAGCCTTCATCCTGTCTACATTTTCTCCTTACTGCCTATATCTTATTTGGCTTTAAGTGAAAAGAGATTTTTACAAAAGAAATTTTCAATTCCAGGTAATTATTTTTAAACTTATAATCATTTTGTAGCGGTCTTGATTTTTGCATCCAATAACTTGGCATACTTCCAATAGTGAACCTGAGTGTATTGTAAAAGAGATAAGTGGGGGGATTAAGATATTGACGGTTTTTTCCCCCTATTTTCCTAGAGGACTATAGTATTAAGACAATATCAGACATTTCCTTGGAGGGCTGCAGAAGAAGCAGCCTTTTCAGAATCTCTAAATCAGTGGTTCTTAACCTGGGGGTCACGACCCCTTTGGGGGTCAAACAACCCTTTCACAGGGATTGCCTGATTCATCGCAGTAGCAAAGTGACAGTTATGAAGTAGCCATGAAGATAATTTGATGGTTGGGGGTCATCACACCCTCAGAAACTGTATGAAAGGGTCGCAGCATGAGGAAGGTTGAGCACGGCTGTCTACCTTGGAGGGCCCCCACGCAGGGGAGGCGACTCGGCCGCACAGTTCCAGATCCTTTGTTAGCACTCTCACATTTCTCACTTAAGTGAGCTGCGCTAAAGGATAATCAGTGACCATGGCCAAGAGTCATTCGCCACAGTTCCTCCTGTATTTTTCGAGAGAATTTTTGCATATGGGCTGGATTCTTTGTGGTTATTTGAGCCTGGTCTCATGCACTTTTCAGTATTTGTTATATTTGACCTATGGTAGGAGAATAACTGAAATGTAATGAGAATGTTTTCTCATTTAGGAAAAGTCCTGAGACTATTAGTCACTCTGAACAACTCAAGGAAAAGGAGAAGCAAGGCTTCTTCAGGTCAATGAAAAAGAAAAAGAAGAAATCTCAAACAGTAAGTAGATGACCAATTTCTATATACAATGGTATATATTTTGTCATCGTTCTTTAAATAGTTTGCACTTTGTACATGGCAATCAAGTGACATGTTTTCTTACTATGTCTTGAGCGAGACACACTAGATAGTGTCTTTTTCTGAAAATCTGTACAACTCTCCTCCTCTCATGGAATTCTTTCTAGATTCAGCAGAATAAAAGGTAATTAATTTGGAAGAAAGATCTCTTAAGTCTCTGACTAGACTTCTCATTCAAGAGGAATTTTATCCATGTAAATCCTGTGAATGTGCAGGAGGTTTTGTACCTTTTGAGAAGTTTAGAATTAGGTACAAACAGAAATGCCTTGAGGTTGAGAGATATGTGAAAATGTAAGAAAAAGGGTTACATTGGAATCTTGGAATTCACAAATACCATCATTCACTACACACCCTTGGCTGTGTGTCGAGTTCCCATGTTGCTAACTGTGTTTCTGAGCTGCATAGCTCCAGAAAAGAGATAGTAGCTGACATTTCAAGGCTTGCTTTAGTAGGAAGACCACCTGTAGCTTGTGATCCAAGTGTGAAATAGAATGTGCCTTATCTTCTGAGTCCCTTTACCTGCACAGAGTTCTGGCTCCATGGAGCCATGCATCCTTCTTTTCACTGAGCCACCTAACAACACTTGGATAGTGTTGGAAGAGCAAGGGAGTGAGGGAAGGGAACCAAGCCAAGAGAATGTGGAAGAGAAGTTCTTCATTCCAAGGAGCCGCATATCCCCTGTGCTTTGTACCACCTTTATGGAAAAGGTCGTGTTAGCCATTTTAAGTGGTTTTGTCTCTCATCAATGTCAGACTTGATTTACTCTCATTTGTTTGAACTGGAAAACGACGTGACCAGAATGATCTCTTGGGTCAGTGGACTTCATTAGTTTCCTCTCTAAAATGAGTAGAAAAAATAGAGAAAAAATTAAAATGAGTAGAGATGAACCCTTTATTTCTGAACCCCCTTCCATTGTGAAAATTCTAGGACTGCGAGTCTATGGTAAGTAAAGATGAGATAAATTACACTAACAAGATAGATCAGAACCCAAAGTAAGCGTTTTTATCTCACACATCTAGAAATATTCATGAAGATTAACCTTCTAGATTATTCTTGCACTTGCTAACTTTGCTAAATTTATTTCATTAAAAATAAATAGGAGTTCATTATATAGAGAAAAAAAGATCCATTTCAGATCTCACCACACAGCCACAACCAGTAGCAGAGTTTGGAGACACAGGGAGTTCAAAAAGTTCACGGGTGAAAAAAAAATCCATTGCCTTTTCATTCCACTCTTTCACAGACTTTTTAAAATCCTCTGTTATTTTTATCTGTACTCGGCATATATTTGTGGAGAAGCTGGAGTTTTAGTTTGTCTTAATAGCAATTGTCATCATTCCTAGTATAGTTTCGATAATATATGTGACCGTACAAACTTTATTTACCTTCATTTTAATGGTTTCATCATATTTCTGAAAAACTGATTTTCAAAAAAGTCTGCCAATATCACTAACCAAAGCTCACATAGGAAGACTATCCAATTAGAATAGAGCATTGAATGTTACTACATTTATTAATAAGACATGATAGATGAACTAGACTTTATTTAACCTAGAAAAGTTTAAAATATTTCAAATGTAATAAAACACGCCTCTTATCCTGATTTATAAAGCATAGTGTCCTTTTATTAATGCTAAACTTCAGCCACCCTCTGGGACCTCGGTTACTTTTTTCCCCAAGGTTCTGTTTTTTGTTCCTAATCACAGAAAGGTCTGTAGCCATTGTGGCGGGGAGGAAATGATAGAAAGATCAAAAGTGTTTTGTAAATGGATTTAGCTTTTTATGTCTATCTTAGACCCTTCTTATACCTAATGCCCTGGCTTGCCAGAGCATGAGTAGACTATACATATTGATTGACTTCCTTATTCAGGATTGAGTCCAAAGTTTAAGAGGCTCGGTGGTATAGATCAGAGTAAATAGGATCAGAATAAATAGTGGTGGCTCAGTGTTTAAGTGCTTGGCTGCTGACCAGAAGGCTAGCTGTGTGAATTCAACAACCACTCTGTGGGAGAAAGATGTGGCAGTCTGCTTTCATAAAGCTGACAGATGTTGAAACCAACCCTCTAGGACAATTCTACTCTGTCATATAGGATCGCTATAAGTGGGAGTTTTGACTTGATGGCAATGGGTGGTATATTTTCTGTCTGAACTTACTTTTTTTGGGGGGGTCCATAAGTTCATTTTAACTATGTAAATTGATTATGGGATTTCTCTGTACAGGCTGTAATGTCTTAAGCATCTAAAGCAAGAACTGTTTATACCTCTCCATTTTTTTTAAAATTAAAAGTAGAAAAATGTAAGGGCCTTGGTAGCTAGAGTAACAGTTGCTGAGCACTCGGCCTAGAGTACCAGGCCTCTGACTCCTAAACCTGGCATTGGGTTAACTTGGCCTCTGTGAATGAACATTTGAATGTAATTAAAATTATTTTTTTTAGAACTCAGCAAAAAGAAACTTAAATAAAAAGCCTGGGAAGTTTTAGCTCTTGTGGCCTTTGCTTAAGATTCAAAGAAGTTAAAATCAAATGCCCCTGGCATGAGATTTAAAAGCAGAGGCGGATCTTAAATCTAGCTTAACCCCTTGGTTTCACTAACTTATGGACTGGGCCTGGGGAGCCCCTGTGGCATAGTGGGTTATGTGTTGCACTGCCATTCAAAAGGTCAGCAGTTCAAAACCACCAGCCATTCTGTGGAAGAAGATGTCATCCAATGTCCCAGTTTGGGAAACCCCCAGGGTCTGTAGGGTCTCTCGGAGTCTGAATCCACTCAGTGGCAGTGAGGGACTGAGTCTCTGCTAGCTGTCACCTAGTCCTTTGGGGGCATTAGGACTGTGTACTCTTGCATACCAACTTCTTCCAGGCTCAGCCCATGCCCCTTGTCCACTTCTGTGGAGAGCCTGTGGCCACTTGTCCCCACGCATACTCTTCTGACCTCTTTAGCAACGCTAAGGCATAGGGATGGGAAAACTAGTGGTTGTTTTACTCATTACAAAGAAAACACAAAAACTGTCTGGATCCCTTCCTATACATTCTTTGACAATTGGGACGTCCAGAGTAGGGGAAAGTAGTGTTGAAAACTAATCTTTATTGTTAGGGTGCCTGGCTTGACTGAAGCTAATCTGGAAGTTTCTCTGGGAATTCTGGCTTCAGTAGCATATCCAAAAAGTTATATTAACCCTCGGAGCATACGGTGACTTAGCCAACTCTGTAATGGGATCCTAGTTAGTTTAGTATCACAGCTGATAATGATGCTTTCATTTAAAGATGTAACTTGAAAAGATGACCTTAAAAACCAGTCTTCTTTCTGACTTGTGCCAGATGTCTTCCAGTGGATCGATCTTATTAACAGTGTAGAACAAAGCTTTTTTTTTTCTCTCAACAGCAGGATCCTGCAAGGGTAATAGTCTTCCTCCCAATGATGTTTTTTGGTCTAAGAGTTGACAAGGCTCATAAAGGATCACAGGATTTTTTATCCTAATAAGAAAATTACTTGTCCGTTTTTTCAGTTACTAGCAATTAGAAGATTCAAGTCCCTTAATGGCTCTTTAAAGCACAGTTCATTTTAACAATCATATTGCTGTTCATGAATAAATAAATCCTTAAACAATATGTAAACCTAATATGAGTGGTCTTAGGACACTCTCTGTGTCAGTATGCATAGCCCATGACCACTTGTTTTCTATATACAGAGCAGAAGTTTTGGTGTATCTTGAATGTATGTTATTGGCATCTGTGTGTCCAGGTGAGAAATGGCACAGAACCTCTTTAGATGCCTATCAGAGATTCTTTCTGTGCCTATTACTATTTAATAGTTTGAGCACTTCCAAGGACTGGTAGTGTCAATAAAAAGCACCTTTTTTTGCAATTAGTTTATTTGTATTTATGTTGCAGACAGATTCCACCAACGGGGAGAATCCAAGCATCAAGAAATCCCTCTTTCCTCTTTTTAATTCAAAGAATCATTTAAAGCATAGTTCTTCTTTGAAAAAGCTTCCTGTAGTCACTCCACCCATGGTACCCGTTTTTACGTTTAGTAGCCCTGAAAACCACTGCAGTACACTTGTACTGATGACAACAGCATGCCTTTTCCTTTCATGGGGTCATATTCTCTTTATGCTAGTTAAGTCCCTGAGCCAGTTCGATAAATCCACTTAGATATCAGTACTTTGCCATTCGGGATTGTCTGAATCCATTAAGGAAGATGACGCATAATGGTTACTAAATGAACAAACTAATCAAAGACTCGTTTGAATGGTCTGATTAGCCAGTTGTTGGCACCTAGAGTGAAATCCCTTATCTCCTGTAAAGAATTAGATTAACATTTACAACTAATAGATAGCCTTTCATTTGGCTCACCCCATGTACCACTTGGTTGGCAGTTTAGTTCTCTAAAACCAAATGGAACTGGACAAACTGTGCAAGTTAGCTGACTGAGAAACCAGCTCTGTCGGTGATTGGTTCTTGCCTTGCCTGGCTGGGGTGCTTCGATAGTGATTTAGTTGAGCCGAGGCTTTGCTTGGCATTGGACTTGCTCTCTTGCGTTTACCAAGATTGGTGAATTGGCAAAGTGCACAAATTTTCACCATTTTCAGAGTGCCCATTCTCGACCCCGATTTGCTGGACAGTAGTTGGGGATTATGATTCAAACCATGCTTTCCCACTTTGCTCTCCCTGAAAGCCTCCTAGACCTCCTTGGCATCACTAAGTCCAGTGTTTGGATCATTTTCCCAGCAGGCCAAAATGTCTATTTTATTGAACTGGTTCATAACCTAACTGCAATATGGAATGAGGATACGACAGCGATTTCTGGTCTCTCCCCACTTAACTGCTCTCTCCTACAGTGACTCTGACTAAAACTAACAGCATGGGAATGCTTGAAGGATTGAGGTCTTAACAAAGCTGCATGACACCTGCCAATTTTTCCTACTGCAGGGAAAATGATTAAGAGGGCAGAAGACTTTCACTAGCATCACCTGCATTGTGAACATTGGGAGCGTTTTGGTTGCCTTCTCTAGTGGGTCCTTTTAAACAGCTCCTTATTTGGACTGAGTTTTGGTTTGGTTTGGTCTGATTTGCTTTGGGGTTTGTTTTACTCTTGCGGGTGGATGCATATCTTGCTTAGGTTTGCCAGTGTCCATTTTTGAGGCTTCATCCATATTCTGTTCTAGGTGCCCAATTCTGATGGCCCAGATCTTCTGACATTACAGAAAGCCATTCACACTGCTAGCACCCCGAGCAGCAGACCAAAGGAGTGGCGTCCTGAGAAGATCCCAGATCTGCAGACCCCAGTAAGTAAAGCGGCACCCCTCCTAAACCACCAGACTCTTCAGTGACGGACACAGGACTTGACCCAGTGTTGAGAAACTTTGACCTCTTAATGTTATAATGATCGTCCTTAGGTGTGGCATAAAGGGTTTGTGCTCAGCAACTACCCGAAGAAAATGGTGGTTCAACACCTCGGGAGAAAGTCCTGGAAAAGATCACACCCATGAAAACCCTACTGAGCAGTTCTACTCTGTCACATGGAGTCACCTTGAGTCCCAACTGACTCAATGGCAACAGGTTCTTCAGTGTTATAAGGCCAAGACACTTCCAAATGCTATTCTCAACAAGATACATCTTGGGAGTCAGGAAGAATCTTGCCTTTAGTGGCCCATGTCCTACTGGAAGTAGCGAGCCTCCATTACCCTTCACTAGGTGTGGGGTTGGGCAGGTGGCAGGTTGAGGGGGAGTGAATAAAGCATAATCCTAGTATGACAAATACAGATTCATAAATAAATAATAGCAAGTCCTGGTAACAAGGCAGGGCATAAAAGGAGCAGATGGGAAAAACTGGTGGGAATGTTGGGGTTTCACTGTTAAAGGTGGCAGCAGGTGAATTGGGTACTGAAAAGCAGAGGTGATATGCTTTCTTGAAAGTATACTGAAAATTCTGGAATTTGTACTAGTTCAGATGGAGAATAGACCGACGACTATATGAGCAACTACATACTGGACAAGTATTGCATGCATCACATCTATCTGCCATTGATGGAAGAATAAGTAGAAATCAAATACAGAAGTTTTTCACATTAATGACATTTGTCTCTTTTAAACACGGCTTTGATTGTTGTCTAGTGTATCCTTTCAGTATCCCATAATGAGCATAGTAATATAATTGGACTCATTTTTATTATATTCAATATTTTATCAGTTGATTATCTTTCTGAATATACTTGCAGACACCCTCAGGAGTTTTTGAAGCAGTTGTATCCATAGGTGATTACGTATTTATGTGATTTATAGGAGAAGATCTGTTCTGCTTTTTATAGTTTTTGTCAGTTTTTTACTTTGTTTATATTATTACTTAGAGATCCTGACAAGGGACTCCTAAATTGCCATTCTCTGCTCCTAACCATTTGTATTTTCTGCTTCCATCATAGTTTAGTTATAGAACCAGATAGCCATGCTTGGAGGAATATATCCAAACTGAAAGCACAAGGCTCAGGGTGAGGGCCTAATTTTCTAGTTCCAATTGATATCAAAGCAGAAACAATAATATCAAATGGGGCTTTGAGACATTCTTTGTGAAACCATTTGTTTTGCCAAGAAGGTCTTTCCTTTGCAAGTGCTTTGGTATCTCAGGCCAATCCAAATCACAGTAATTACTCGATAGGTGCTTTGTGGTCATGGTGCTGTCATGCCGATTTTAAAAAAATCACACAAAAGAACACACTCCGTGTGCTCACCAATGTTCGTTTGTTTTTTATGTAAAAGTTATATTGACATCTCTTATGCAATCCAATGTATCCATTCACATACATTGTTGTTTAATCCATCGAGTGGAGTTATACAGTATAATCATCAATGCTGTGCACTCCTCATTCCACCCCCGCCCCCTCTTCCCATACCCTTAGGGAACCATGTTTCTGCAGTTATCTATCTTGACTTTCATGGACTGAACAATCTAAAATATACAATGAACATACTCAAATCTAACATGATTAATGAGGTAAAACAAATAACAGTCTTAATAGTGAGGGGAGGAAATATTAAAAAAAATAGTAGGCAAATTATGTGGTTCATCAGTGCCATACCACACCCTGGATTTATCATCCTTTCCATGTGGCCCTTTTGAGAGAGACTGTCCAATTACCTTGCAGGTGGGTTTTGAGTCTCTATTGCATCCATGTCCCTTCACATAGAATTGGTTGCCTGTTTCCAAACTTCTTATAACACTTCTCATCAGCACTATGATCACACAGACGGGTGTGCTTCTTTCAGGTGGGCTTTGTCGCCTCCCTGATAGAAGACCACTTGCTTAATTATAAGCCTTTAACACTCCAGATGCTATATTTTGATAGCCGGGCACCATCAGCTTTCTTTACCACATTTGCTTATGCACCCACTTTGTCTTCAGCGATCCCATCAGGGAGGTGAGTATCATACAGTGCCAAATTATTAGAACAAACTGTTCTTGTACTCAGATAAGATTTAAATAGGGTCCCAACATTTGACTGCCCGCTTGTTATATGTTCATGTATATCTTTATATGTATGCAATTTTATCTTTTCCTTCTACCACATAATTATGTTTATTCCGCCATTCACATTTCAGTAGTTCCTCTCAGATATCACTAAATTGTGCAGATATACCAAGAGAAGCTAGCCTCTCCTCGCCAACAATTTTAGAGCACATACTATTCTCTTGTGCCCATCTTAACTGCATGGTTTGTTCTTTCATTCTTCCTCCACTACAATTCCAGCTTGGCCCCAGTGTGGAATGCAGAGCTTTCTTGGAAAGACAGGAATCGTAGTGGAGGATACTTCTCAAAGATTGATTTCTGGTTGGATCAATGCAGAAAACCATCAGCTTTGGATTTCAAGACCCAGCTCCTTCAAATAGCATTCCTTTTAACCCTTAAGGCTTTGCGAAAACTTTGCTTAGCCCTTAAGTGCAAGTCTTTTTCACTGTGGCAGTCAGAGGAGAGGTGCTCTGGTGGTGGCAGCTAGCTGGCACTAGTGCCAGTGTGCAATAGTGGGGATTGGCTGTGTCCTGGAGCTTGTGTGCTCTCACATGCTGCTTCGGGCTGTGCCCCTTCCCTCTCCAGGGCCTCAGCTTGTGTGTCTTTGCTTGGCATTTCTAGTAGGCAAACCTGACCTCTGCATTGCTAAGTTGTCCTTGTGGACAATTGGCTATTTGTTCTCCTCTCTCCGGTCTTTCTTTTCCTTTGGCATTGCAAATCGCAATGTTTCCTTCTTGCACTTTTGCCTTCTTGGGGGGTGGAAGAGGGGAGAGGTAAGGTTCGGCTGCTAGAAAGGCTAAGCAAAGACACACAAGCAATACCCGCCACGGAACCCACAATACAAACCATTCCTGGTTCAGTGTGTCTCGCACTGAGCTATGGTCATGTGATAAGGACGTATACGTGGGAGCTCGGTGCGAAGCTTGGCTGAAGTCTCCAAAGCGAAAAGTGTCTCCACGCATTCATTTGCTCGTGCTCCTTCCTGCTGCCGGGAACCTGGGCAAGAGGGCCCCCTCAGACGAGAGAGAGCCGCAACTGGATGGGAGGAGCCTTGCTCTGCCACCAATCCCTCTAGCAGCTTGAGAGTGTTTCTCTAGGCTTTGGGATGAAAGGAAGAGATGCCTGTCTTATGTGAACCGCGAAAGGCCATAAGCAACAGACTCGAGAAGGCTGGGCTTTGTAGCGCGCCATCATCCATGCCTCCCCTTCCTGGCTGCGTGCCATCAACCTCGATCCGAAACACATTTTCTCCCGACTTTATGGTCCACTCACAACTGAAGGCCACATGCACTCTGCTCCTTTCTTTCAGAGCCAGCCGTTAAAGTCACTGCGCAAGCTGTTACATCTCTCTTCGACCTCGAATCACCCGGCTCCCTCGGATCCTCGATTTCAGCCCTTAACAACTCAACAAGCCAAAAATTCCTTCTCAGAAATGCGGATTCACCCCATGGGCCAGGCCTCCAGCGGGAGCAGCAACATCCGGCAGGAGCCCACACCGAAGGGCAGGCCAACCCTCCAGCTGCCAGGTCAGATGGACCCTGGCTGGCACGTGTCCTCTGTGACCAGGAGTGCCACCGAGGGGCCTTCCTACTCTGAACAGTTGGGTGCCAAGAGTGGGCCCAATGGGCACCCCTACAACAGAACAAATCGATCCCGTATGCCAAACCTGAATGATTTAAAAGAGACAGCCTTGTAATTTGTGCTCGGGGTGGGGGAGGGGAGGGAGCCAACCAGTGGGGAAGGTTGAGGACTAGGGTTGGGTGGGGAGTGGGCTGAGCCAGGGTGGTCAGCCAGCATTTGCAGCTTTATGAAGGGGTGTGCAATACTGTACGAGTGGGGCCGTCTGGCTCATGACGGCCACTACCGCTAGTCAGGGATCTTAGAGCGACGAGAGTTCCTTCAGGGTGGCCAGCCCCCACAGGTCTGGTGAGAGCGGCTACAAGTGTGCCATTGAGGAAGAAGAAACTCTTACCAGTTTCTTTCCCTTCCCATCCGGCCGTAGTGCAATCTCTGTTGAACTTGGGAAAGCTAGGACATGTTTCAGCACTGCAAGGGAGAGAAGAACGTGGGTCTCAACCAACGCCCTTACCACCTACTTTGTTCAGCCTAGGCGAAGCGTGGGGTCCGTTGTAATCCAAGAGTATCTCTCTGAAGGGTTAGAAGAAGAACTGTATGTCTTAAATTGTTTTTTAAACTTCCATATTTGATAGGATTTGTAACCTTTATTTATAATTACTTAATATTGTACTGTTCTAATCATACCTTTATGTTCTAATGGGAAGTTCTTTTGAGCTGTTTGGAACATTGTGAAGCAGTGGGACAGCTAGAGTAGTTTCTATCCAAACTAAACAGTAACATTTATATATTGCATCAGGAGTATTTTATTCTACATATAAATATATATATATGGTAAATATATGTCTGTTTTATAAATATATTCATTTAAAGAAAGTACCGTTATGACACTATCTGCCATATTTTTATACATTTGTGATATGAAGTGAGTATTATACTTCTAATAAAGGGAGTTGACTTGTGGCTACATGTGACTGTAACAGTATGAACCTTGCTCAACTTTTAGGCCTCATCAGTAGCCCTCTAGACATGATCTTGCTAGCAGATGAAGTACAGCATCTACTGCGAAGACTGCAGGAGAGAGGTGGTAGGCCAGGCCCGGGGTGGGGTGGTGGGGGGACTAAGCAGGCCAAGTTTCCACCCTTACCAGGTTAGAATGGGCCCGGCACACCCAAACACTTGAGTAGGGAGACTCAACCGGGCATTATTGCTAGGCCTTTGTGGAGAACGTGCTCATCCACTTCACCTCAGTGAAGAGTGTAGACCAAAGACTTGCCAGTGGACCTTTCTAGCTGTGAGGGTTGTTGAGGCGCCCATCTGCTCACCGTGCAGAGCACCTCTACTTCTGAAAACCGTCCACTGTACAGGAGACACTTGGCTGAGGAGGTGAGAGACCCATGGGTGGCATTTATATTTTTAAAGGCTCTTTTTCATTTGTTTTTATTATTGCTGTTTCCAGTGTGTTTAAAGGCTCCTGAAGCAATTCCAGTTGTAGAGAAAATTGCTATATCCATCTTTTTCTTCCTGGGGCTGTCCTCTTAAAACAAGTTGACCATACGCATATAGCATCTATCTCATCAGAACAGTACTTCCCCTTCCCACACTTGGGGTCTTTCAACTCCCAAGCCAGTCTCAAGACTCATCAAGGCCTTTGGCCAGCAAGCATTATAGCCACATGTCCCTGAGTCATCCTGAACGCTGTCATCTGTACTCTCAGTACAATACTATCAGTAGTAGTAGATTGTAGGAAATAGTCCCTTAGCAATAATACTTTAAAGGTCCTTTTCACCCCTCAAAGAGAGAACTTCTCAGCACTCCTTTCTAGTCCCCATGTTCTGAGTGTCAGCCCGCTGAATCAAGTGCCGCTGTCGCTGCAATGTTACTCTTGCTATTTCAGGTGCCCCTTCCCCCAAGAGTTTGAGATTCATCTTATGATTATAAGGAAAAAAAAGTCTTAGTTTCTTTGAAGCTTAAATTGTGTGCATATTGCATTTTATATACATATGATAATGATGTGTATCAATTATGTATAGAGGTCATTTTAAGGTGCTTTTAATTTCATCTTAATAAGTGTAATAGGCACGAAACTGAAACTCAACTGGGTACTACTGTTGAAACAATTTGATTCCAAATCAATAGTTTTGCATGCTCTCTCGTTTTCCTCTCTCGTGTTCCCCCAGTAGTGCTGGACAGCGCCCCCCAGCAGCGCTGGGCAATTGGAGAGCTGTCCTCAGGCAGCTGCTGTCTCACAGGAGTGCCCCCCCCCCAGCAGCTCTGCTTGTTTATCTGTCTCCTACCCAGATGGGGACTTGGTATTCCCTCTTGCACACCAGAAACTGCCTCTTTTTCCCTCTTGAAAGACTTCTCACTGTGCGGTGTGTTGAGCAAATCCGTGGTCACACTGCCGCACCGTGGCACTTGAGGTGACACATTGTCACCCAGGGCTGGCTCCCCACGTTTTCATTCCGGCTGCCACTGCCGTCTCTGGTGGTGGCAGAACATTGATATATTCGTGATGGTTCTACAAAGAAGGGCTAGAATCATTGCCTTCTACCTAGAGCAAAGTAAACCTAACCGAGGAAGAGACAATACATCTTTTACATGCATTCCCGGATTTGAGCCAGAAACTATCTCCAGTGTTTTCAACGCGTGTTCTGAGGTCGCCCTTTTAGCCTCCTCTCAGCTTTTTGCTGTTCTGACTTTTCTAGCCTGTCAGCCTCTTCCGGCTTACGGAGGGAAATGAGGAGCTTCCTCTCCGTTAGCTGTTGTTTCCCTCTGCTTGAGGTATTATCCACTTTACAGACCCTGCCCTCCGCAACAATAGGGGCTTGGTGTAAAGTCACCAAGTGTGCATTTTCCTTACGAAGGGGCCACATCCATCGTCCCCGATCTGCCCTCACTTCCTAAAGGATGAAGTGGTGGAGCGAACGCAGACGGGTGACTGCCTTTTGAGTGGACTGCGGAGCTCCTTTTGGAAAGAGACTCTCCTTTGCTGTTGCTTTCTCCTTGCACTTCCCCACCGTCCCTGTTTTCGTCCTCAGAAGTTCTAGATGAACTTCCCCTCATTCGGTCTTGAGGTGAGGGTTGGTTAGCTGGTGGCCAGAGCCCAAGACCCAAGGGGCCAAGTGAGCAGTGGCCATCAGCCAGGGGCAGCCCTGCCCCTCAGAGCACATCTGGCGATGTCTGCAGTTGTTTGTAGCTGGCAGAGGTGTGGTGGGCAGAGAGGGCACTACTGGCCTGTGTGGAGGAAGGCCAGGGATGCTGCTGAGCATTCTGGAGTGCACTGCATAGTCCCACCACAAAGCAAGGTACCAGTGTCAGTAGGGCCGTGGCTGCACAACCCTACTGGACAGTATTCCGAGCCGAGCAGTCTGCACAGCGGGGCTCGGCCCTGGTTCTCTCTAGCCTATAGAACTGTGCGTAAGAGCCCTTGCTTATTGCTTTCACTTCAAGACCCCCCCCCCCGTAGAATCCTTTTGTTCATTTTCAGAATCTTAGGCCTGCTAAAAGGTGCGTACCCTTTGGGAGGAGACCCAAGTCACTTCATAGGTGTAGGAGAATTTCAATGTTAGGTCAGTGTCCTTAGAAAATTGAAGGTTCTTTCTTAGAACCGTGGGGTTTATATTTAGAAGCAAGCAACAGCCTGGCAGACTGGCATGGGATTGCCAACTGCTTCAAGGCACCCATGGCTTTTAGCTGGGTCTCCACAAAGAAAGTGTCTTTGTTTCATATTCGTCATTTAATAGCTCTTTACAAATCTTGGCATATGGCAAAGTGACTAGAAGCAAAACTCTCTTTTTCGGTGGTCGTGATGTGGCTGTTATAGGAGTATTTGTGCTGTATGCTTTGGTTAAATCTGTTTTAAAACCTGCTTTAAGATTCACCATATGCACTTGTACTTTAATTCTAAGCGCAGTTTCTAGTCCCGTCATGTATTATCAAGTATGTTGTGGTTGTAGAGTTAGCCAGTTTAGCATGTTCCTAACCTGAAAAGTAGTGGACGACACGAGGAAGTGCTATCCCATTCTCCCTTCCCAGCACCTCTCAGTTACTGTCATCGCATCCTCACTTCTTTAACTAGTGTTTAGAGTAAATAAGGGGGAAAAAAGCCATTTATTTTCTTGTAACCATGTATTGAGAATGACTCATCGTGTCCCTCTTTTGTTCAAGGCTAGAGGATTACTTTGCCAACAAGCACTAGTACCTGTACATTTCTGTTCACCAAGGGACCTGGGGTGGCCTGATCCTGTCAGCAAGGTCTCTTGGCTAGTTGCGGTCTTTTCAACTCAGTTGGGACACAGTCAACCTGTATCTTCTCTCCTGATCAGAAGTCTGCTGCCCTCCCTACCCACTGTCCCCATGACAGTGGGTACCAGGGTCCACAGACTCATTCCTTCAGGAACCAGGAATACGTTCTGACGCATGGACCCAAGTCGGCAAAGATGGAAAGTGGCCTTGCTTCCTTGAGTTCATCCTGAACAAAGGGCAGTGGCAAAGAAAGCGAGCTTGTGGCGGACCCAAGTCTGCTTTCTTTCCAGGGGACTGCAGGAAAGCCAGTCCACAAGTTTTGAGTGTCTTGTCCTAAATCCCCAAGGCCAGAGTTTCGCAAGAAGGTCCTCCCCGAGACTTCCAGAGGGGGGCAACTTAAACCGGAAAACAAGAGCCTCGAAAACG
Source organism: Nesogale talazaci (assembly GCA_004026705.1). Taxonomy (NCBI): domain Eukaryota; kingdom Metazoa; phylum Chordata; class Mammalia; order Afrosoricida; family Tenrecidae; genus Nesogale; species Nesogale talazaci. The sequence continues at coordinate 68,482 of PVJH01008302.1, forward strand.
CTTCTTGACCAGCGGGGCCAGGGAGCATCTGGAAGTGTGAACCCGGCAGGTTACCAACTCTGTCTTAGAAACCCCAAGTAAATGTAAGAACACTAGGCCAGGCCAGGATGGTTTCTTCGCCTGTGTGTCCACACACACTGTGGTAGACAAAAAGACAGCCAAGAGCCTCTGCGCCTGCTTTGCAGTCTCTTTCTTTCTTTTACAATTGAATGTATTATAAAAATGGTAGACTTTTGTGCCATCCCCCCTCCCCCTGTTACTACGTGACTATTCCTTACCCATAGTGCTTTGTTAGTTCATCCATGTGAGACTTGGTCCTGACCCCAACTTTCTCCTTGCCAGGAACTGACCTGCCTTTCTGTGTATTTAATATAGGCTATTAACTATGATCACAACCTGCCTTGTATTCTCATTGATCAACTGTTGACTCCCAAACTTGAGGGAGGTTTGTCTTTTGTTTTGCCAGGAAAACTTTGTAATCGTCCATTGGACTTCCAGGGCCTGCAGAACTCGGGCAGTTCTGCTCTCACTTTGATGGCCCTCCATTACCCACAAGGTTAAGCTCTCTGAACCCCATTTGATCCGTGGGTCACACTTTGACCTCCATGGGAAACTTATAATCGGTCTCCATGTTGTCTGCAGATTAGAAGTTGCCTTGTTTGCTACTCCTCCAACACAGAGTATCAGGGAGAAAGAGGCCTTATCTATTCCTCCATCCCCTCTGTTTTGACAGACTGCTAAGAATTCCTCAGGACTTCCTTTGGTCTGCTTTTATACATTTCCTGAAGACTGATCTGAATAATGTCAGATGTTGACAAGCTTGTCCTAGTGCTTTGCTTCAGGTCCAATCTGAAATCAAACAGAAAACCCAGGAATAGAAAAGGTAGATGCCTTGACTTTTGTCAGAATTGTCAAAATGCTCCAGTTATAAAGCATTTGGATTTTCAGGAGAAAAAAAATAAGGGATGCATTTCTTTTGGTGAACTTTAGGTTCTCCACAATAGCTTAGTGTTTCCCCAGAATGGTGAGTTAAGTGGGCATAACATCGATTTTCACTGACAATACACACTCAGTGGTCGTCACTGCAGTCTTCCCCCCTCTCCTTAGTTCCTCTTTGGTCACTGATTGAGTCTGGCTGGAGGGGTGATGCTGTGATGGAAAGAAGTGAATTCTCACTGGAAATATGGGTGGATGACAGAAACAACGATTCAACCAAACTAAGTAGTTGCCCCCAATTCCTATCTCCAAGAATTGATTTGTGCCATTTTGAATTCAGGTAGTTATTCTGTATATACTTAGATTATTCAGAGCTTCTTCAGTCTCTAGGAGGTTTGAAGGGAGTGTCTGGGAAGATTGGGAAGAGCGGGAACAGGGTGTCATTGAGATCCTGTTCATGTTGGACAATAAAGTAGGAATAAGCCAGAATGATGTGGCATCCAAATTTATGGCAGATGAAGAATCGCTGGAAATTCTTAATTGCACAGACTTTATAATACGTCGTTCAAATGATAATTCCATACTTTTTACTGTGGCAAGGGTGTAACGTGGTGTTAACCTTTTTAATTTTTGAATCCCAAATAAATTTAAAGTGTTGAATATTTAAATTCCTCACAAGCTACTTATGAACCATTTGTAAAGTGTTTCTATAACTCTTTGTATCACATGTTGGTACACCTTATCAAGTTTTTTCTGGCATGTATTCCATTCTGAACTTCTGTAAAATTTCTATTGTTGCTGTAAATATTATACAAATATCTATTCCGTGGCAACCTTAACTATCAGCATGAAATGGTTAATTTTTACTGAGCACAATGTATTTTTGAATGGATCTTCAAAATGTCTTTAATAAAATGCAGATTTTGCACTGACCAATGTGACTACGAGGCTGTCCCAGGGTTAAGCAGTGTGTGCAAGCACAAACAGCTCCATTTTGTCTCCTCTTTCCTGAAGAAAGCATTTGAATTCACACAAGGGATGAAGGGCCTTTGGGGCTGAAAGCGGTAGAAGGAACAAATTCATCTCAAGCTGGGAAAATCCTGTTATTTAATGATGGTGATCCCCCCTGCCCCCGCCCCCTTAAACGCTTTTTCTCCCTTGTGGCATTTTGTAAATGTGGGCTTTTTAATACTCAAATGTTGTCCTCTTTGCACATTGGTAGATATCTGTTTCATGATTTGGGGATGCTGGGAAAGGATGCCAGCCTAGTGCTTGGTGCTTTGGAGGAGGCAAGGATTAGAAAGGGGTTCTGGTTTGAGATTGGGATTAGTGCACTCTTTCTGCAATGGTCCAATAGTAAATATTTCAGACTCACAGCCATGTCATCTCTGTTGCTGCCACTAAACTTGACCTTGCAGTGCAAACAGCGCAGAGAATATGGAACTGAATGGATGTGCCTGTGTTGCAGTAAAGCTTTATTAGAAATAAAACGGGACATAATTTGCTGTCCCCTGGTGTAGACTTCACTCTCATGGTTTCGGGGTCCTGGTGATGCTGTTGGGTAAGCTTTGGGCTACTAACTGTAAGGTTGGTGGTTCAAACCTGCCAGTCTCTCTGCAGGAGAAAGTTGAGGCTGTTGGGAAACTCAATAGGGATTGCTTTGAGTGGGAATTGACTCAATGGAAGTGAATTTAGGTTTTCATGGCTTAGGATAAGAAAACCAAGTAAGAATTCACTTTGGTGATAGCATATATGTAAATAGTCCCCAACCTTCTAAACAAAGTATAGAAGATATTCCAAGTTTTACATTCTTCTAAGCACTATGTCAATAGCTTCTTCACTCTGAGCTTCTCAAGTACTGTGGAAACTTGTTGTCTCAAAGTTCACCTGTATCTTTTATCAACCTGAATAAAAGCATCTGGGACTTGATGCCATTTTATAGGTTTTCAATGCTAACCATGGCCAGGCACAGTGCCAGGTGTTTTGCTTACCATATATACTCGAGTATAAGCCAGCCCAAATATTAGACGAGGCACCAACTTTTACCACAGAAACTGCATAAGAAATGTGCTGGAAAACACGGCTCATACACGTGTATATACGGTATTTTATTATACTTATGCTTCACAGCAGCCCGATGAAGTGGCTCTTATTATTATCATTTTGTAGGCGAGGAAGCAGGCTTATGGAATTTAAGTTATGTAACTTACCTACCATCACACAGATAGAAAGCAGTAAAGCTAGGACTTGAACTTGAATGTATTCATTCTATAGCCCATACCCTTAACCACTCTTAAACAATGCAGTTACTGTGAGTCCAGGTGTAGGAAGTGAAGTGATATAGATGTTATATTTTTATCTTTAGCAACTCAAGTTTGTTAAGTATTTCTCAAAATATCACATTTTCAAAAGCATTGTCCAGCATAGAGGAAGTAAGAAAAGAAAAATGTGCCTGAAAGGGACTCCAGGCACAAAAAAACAGACAACTTAAGTGATGAGAAAGGGGCAGGGCAGTGGGGTATTGGGAAAGCGTGGCAGAGTATTGGGATAGGTGGCAGGTAACAAACTCAGAGGCCTTCAATATTGAAGAGATAAGTGCACTAAGGGGAGCAATTAATAATGAGACCCCTCAATTTGTCATGCGTCCTTGTCCAGAAGCTTATAGCAACAACGCACTGCTCTTTCAACTCATCTCCTAGTTGGTGATCGTTGATTCCCTTAGAATAGTCCCTGGAGGTCTTAGAAACTTCTGCGACACTGTGGAAAGCCCAGCCCCATCACAGAGTTATGGTGTGACTTTCGGAAATGTCCTTCCTTTCTCGGCCTTGGCTTCCTTAGCTTTGAATGGAAATCCCAATGGCCCCTTCTCACAGGTGTGGTGTAGGGATTCCATAGGATACTAGCCACAAAGGGCTCAGTAAATATGAGCTGCTGCAGTCTCGTTGCTATTAGCTGTGCCCCAGTTGGGAACCCCATGAGGCTGAAAAGGAATGTCATTGAATTTGAACTGCCTATTCTCAAGAGCTCATTGAGTGGCTCCAAGTACTTTAGCTGCATTTACCCAGTGCCTCTTCAGTGTCAGTCCGGTCAGGTCATGGAAGCTAAACAAGGCCTCGCATGGAGCTCCTTTTAGGACTACGTGTGAAGCAATGACCCTTATGACTGTGCATTTGTCAGAGGCCTCGGCAACCACCCTCTAAGTGGTCACAACCGTCAGCGTTGGTCGGCATTGGTGCAAGGGCTTGCTTTCAGGGCGCTAAAACTGGATTCAGCACCGCGCCATCATTCCGCACTACCTGCACTTGTTCCAAGGCACCTCCTCCCACACGGGGTACCAGGGTCAGCTCCAATTGTTTGGTGCGTGTTGGTTTAATGCTACTCCTTTGTTGAGAGCATTCATTTCATTGCTTTAGATTTTTCCTGCAAATGGAAACCACACTGGAGCACTCCTAAAACTAAGTAAACATATTAGAGTATGGTCAGAAAGTGAAGTTTTGCTAGATTTTATACATACAATATATGTAATATTTAAATAAAAAGTTCCCTCCATGAAAGAAATGGTACTGCAGACATGCATTCGATGGCAAAATTCTGTTCGGTTTCAGATTTCCTGCAATTTTAATTTTTTTTAACTATTCAGTCATACATTGGATGAAGTAAAACGTGTGCTATCATAAGCAGATTGCCTACAGACATATTTTACAGTATCTCAGTCTCTCATTACTTTTAAAATTCTGAAACATTGAGCAATTTCTAATGTGAAATCTTAGCTGACTCCCTTGTAGAAATTGGCAGGTTGATCCTCAAATTTATATGGAAATTCAAAGGGCTCAGGACAGCCAAAACAATGTTGAGACAAAAACTGTAGGCCTGACATTTTCCAATTTCAAAACCTACCACAAAGTTATGATCATCAAGACAGCATTGATGTCGTGATGTCGTTGTAGGCTGCAATCAGGGTCCGCAGTCGGAAACAACCAGCCTCTGGGGGAGAAAGCCAGGGTTTTCTACTCCCTTCAAGAGTGACGGTCTCTGAACCTCACAGGGGCAATTCTATCCTGCCCTATAGGGTCGCTGAGTCACAATCGACTCGATGGCAGTGAGTTTGGGAAAGATAGACATGAACTAGAATTAAGGAATAATCCTCCAGACCTATAATCAATTGACTTTTAATAGGAGTGTAAAGACAATTCAGTGATAGTCTCCAACAAATGATACTAGGATAACTGGAAATCCATATACCAAAAAATGGAGCTGGACCCATACCTCATGCCATATTCCAAAATTAACCCCAAATGGATCTCAGATCTCAATAGAAAAGCTGAAATGATAAAACTCTTAGAGCAGCAGATCTCAAGCTGTGGGTCACGACCCCTTTGGGAATCGAGTGACTCAGAGGGTTGCCCAATTTAAAACAATAGCAAAATGACAGTGATGAAGTTGCAATGAAAATAATTTTAGGGTTGAAGGGTCACCACCACATGAGGAATTGTATGAAAGGGTCTGATATTAGGAAGGTTAAGAACCAGTGCTCTAGAGGAAAACAAAGGCCTAGGGATAAAGTGTCATGGCCAATGGCTAGGCAGTGCTCCCTCAGATATGGCACCCAAAACACAACCACCCAAAGAAAAGGATAAAACGGACTCCATGTAAAATAAATAAGTAAAAATTTCCCCTCAATGTACGCCAAGAAAGTGAAAGGACAAGTAAGTGACAGAAGGAAGTTATACCCAGAATTATCTTTTTTTCTGATCCAGAATTATTTTTAATGCATACAACCCAATAGTAAAAGACAAATAATTCAATTCTTAAAATGGGCAATGGATCCAAAACAGACATTTCTTCAAAGAAGACGCACAAATGGCCAATCAGTCCATGAAAAGATGCTCAACGTTAGTCATTAGGGAGCTGCAGAATCAAGATTGCAGTGGGATACAATGTCACACCCCCTAGGGAGAGAACCAAAAAACCTGATAATAACAAGGGTTGGTACAGATGTGGAGAAAATGGAGCCCTCCTAAAGTGCTGGTGGGAATGTAAAGTGGTGCAGTCACTGTGGAAAACAGTACAGAAGTCCTTCAAAATGTTGGAAAGTTGCCAAATGAACTAGTAATTCCCCTAGATGTACTCAAGAGAATTGAAAGCATGCATCTGCACAAAATCATGTATATAAAGATTCAAAGTAGCATTATTGATAATAGCCCAAAAGTGGAAACAACTCAAAAATCTAGCATCTAATGAATGCATACACAAATGTGGCATATGCGTACAATGAAATACACCCACTCCTCACTTATTGACAATCTTTCTGTTCCAAATGTCAGGTTGTTGCGTAAATATCGGCATTATGCAAAAATGGAAGGTCAATCTATCATTAACATAACTGCCAAATTGTATCATTGTATAACTGCCAAAACACTGAGAATCATGGCCCAGCCTTAAGCATTACTCTTACCTGGTACCTCAGCATTTACTACTGCCAGAATTACATTATTAGTGTACATAATGGTTGGATAGTATATTTTTACTATTGTTGTAATTGCAAAATGTTGGATAATGAGATGGTCGATAAATGAGGCACAGGTGTATAATCCAGTCCTAGAAAAGAATGAAGTATTGTTACATGGTACAACATGGAAGAACCTTAAAAACATTATATTAATTGGAAGAAATCAGACACCAAACATCACATATTGTATTATTCCGTTTATACCAATGTCCAGGAAAGGCCAATCTATGGAGAGAAAAAGCAGATTGGTGGTTGCCAGGGGCTGGGAGAATGGGACAGATGAGAAGTGATTGTTTGCTAATGGATATTGGGTTTCTTCTTGGAAGCATCAGAATGTTCAATGATTGATTGTGGTGATAGTTGCACAACTCTGTGAATATATTAAAAGCCATTGACTTGTACATTTTAAATGGGTGAATTGTATGGTATGTGAACTTTATCTCAATAAAGCTATTCCAAAACAATAATTTCCATTCTCCCTGATTATTTGGTGAACCCCATCCTGTCTCATTTTTGTCTTTCTCTCTGGACTCTACTATTTTGTCTACATCTGGGTGGTGCCCGGGGGTAGGAGTTGGGCTGCAATCTGCAAAGTTGGCAGTTTAGAACCACCAGCCCGGTCCTCACGAGAAAGATGGGATCTGCTGCTTCTGGAAACAGTTACAGTCTCAGAACTCACAGGGACAGTTTCACCTTGTCCTTTATGGTACTTATGAGTTGGCATTGATTCAGTGGCAGTGGCGAGTGACTCTTCCATCCCGTATCTGATGTACCAGTTGAAAAAGTCCTTAGCTCACGGCCCCTTTCTCTGACAAACCGTGCCATGCCACAAGTGCAGTTCAGCTTTTCCAAGAAGGGTCTTCATTCAGAGACCTTCTCAAATTCCTTTGTCCTTGTGTCCTAAGGCCAGAGATGGATTTTCCTCCCACCCTGCAGTGATAGGTTTTTATTTGAGAGGATATGGAAGCTCTCTGGCAAGGACAGAATTTTTCTCGATTGAAGAATACAACATAAGATGAGAAAGATGCTAGACTGAATATAAAGCTATTACAAGGGAGAAGCTGTGTGACGTGGGGGAGTCTGATCCATCACAAAGAATCAGAGGCAGGGGAAATAGGAGGATCTGGTACTGGGGGGGGTAGATAGAAGGAGGATGTTTCAAGAATGATGATGGCAACAAATGTGCAAATGTGGTCTGCATACAACTGACGTACATATTGATCATGATAGGAACTGTATGAGGCCCCAGTAAAATGATTTTTTAAAAAAGAAACGAGTCATTGGCTAATATCGCACTCCAACCAGGCCCGTCTTTCAATTCCCATCTCTTGTGGCTCCTCACTCAGCCTCTGTTTACATTGCGTCTAAGCTTCTAGATTTCATGTCGCTCTCTCGCTCACTCCCCTAACACCTTTGTTAGGCAGCATGAGCAAAACGGCAAAAGAAGACTTACACATCTTTTCCTTAACTCCCTCCATATTGAATTGTTGCTGGCCAAGCCCATTTCTTTCCGGAGATTTCAAGCCATGAGCAGAGATTCGAGAGCTGGCCTCTCCAGGGGAATCGGTGCAGTGTGTGTGTGTGTGTGTGTGTAACCTGTCTATAAAAACATGAACCTCCTCCACAATAGTGATTGCTTTCCTCGGCCAGCTGTTCTCAAAAGGTGAAACTTGTTGAAAAAGGGTAGTCCTAAACAAAAGAAAACTTCCAGTGTGTTCTGCCTATTTAGGATCAAAAAAGATATATTCCATAACCACAGGGAACATGGCGACTCTCACCTGAATGGGGACCACAGACCTGGATGATTTGCAGAATGGAATTGTAATGTGAGAAGTGCTCTGGGCCCCTCCCAGTGCCCGGATGGTTGCATGTGGCTGAAGACAAACCCATCTTGGAGAAAACTCAGCTGTAGAGGCTCTTCTGCTCTGGATATTTGGTAGTGGACCAGGTTCTCCGGAAACGGGGGCAATTGTGAGATGTCATAGGGATGCACGCCTACCCACACACTTTTCTGCCTTTGTCATTGTTGAAATCCTTACCTCACTGTTCCTGGATCGTTAGGCTAGGGTCAGATGAAAATGGAACTGGGAGAAACGGTTAGGCTGCTGCCCTCATGTATTCAAAGTAAAGCTTTGGGAAGTTGTTTTCTGTATTGAATGTGGCAAAGTAGAAGACGAGTCCAATTTAGAGGACTGCTTTGTGTTCCTCTAGGAGTCCAACTTTCAGAGTGTCACTCAGTCAAAACCCGAGAGCAGCAAATTACCCCTGAGACTGAGGCTTTTGTAAGAAAATTGTTTTTAGGGGCATAGTCTTTGTTCAGATTTTCTTTGGCCCTAAGTGAGAAATAAGTTCATTTTTCTTTTTTCCTTTCATTGAAATTGGAAATGGTATCTTTTAAAACATGAAATATTCTCTACCAAGTTCTGCTTTTTAAAAATGCTTACAAAATATAACTCTGTTCATATATATATGTCTAATTTTATTGGGGGCTCATACAATCAGAGTTGATCACCATCCATCCATCCATCCATCGTGTCAAGCACATTTGAACATTTGTTGCCATCATCATTCTCAAGACATTTTTTTTCTACTTGAGCCCCTTGGTATCAGCTTCTCATTGTTCCCCTCCGTCCCCAACCCTTCCTTCCTCAGGAACCCTTGATCATTTATGAAGTATTATTATTTTTCCATGTCTTATATTGTCAGCATGGCAGAGGATCTTCAGCAGGCTGGCCTCCCCTGAGCTGAGACAGGCATTAGGCACACTTGCTGAGGCATTCCAACAACTCCATCCGGATGGCAATGCGCACATGCCAACCTAACGGGATCAGTCGGATGAAGCGGGAGGTGATGGGGGGCCGCAACAGGTTCTGGACGATGGAGGTGCGGTCTGAATTGCCATAGAAGACCTAAAGGAAGAAGGGAAACTCTGTTACCAACACATCCAGTGAAGGAAAAAGAAGAACCTCTAGAGCTGCTGGCAGCCCTTAAAATCAACTGTGCAAAATCACAGACGGTAGCGAAAGGCCAGGGCCTTGACAACCTCCATCCATTGTTGTTAGCTTCATTGCAACCCACAGTTATCTTCCTGGACAAAAGGACAGAGCTAAAAGCTAGCGCTTTTTTGTTAGCTATTGTGATTGGGGTGAAGGCATACAGAGCAAATTAGTTTAATTAGTTTTCCAATCCACAATTTATGTTCGCTTTGTTTCCGGACCTTCGTTGCAACCCCTGTGAAGTAATAGCACTTTCCTCACTTCTCTCAGTATGTTCCCCGTTTCCATTTGTTCTTCCCTGTCGCTTCCTGATTTCTTTGGGGCCAGATGCTATCTTTTCATTTTCATGTGCATTTGTGGAGGGTGCTCTCTTATTGTTTACTTTTTAGGCCTATCGTTTGGCTGAAAGTTAATCCCAAGGGGATCTACTCTACGCTTGAAGGCTATCATAAGGGCCATAGTCTTGGGGAGTCCACCAGGCTGTAGCATACCAATAAGTCTGTCTATTTTAATACTTTTGAATTATGTTTTATATTTTTTTTCTCTCCACTCTTCTAGGACCTTCAATTATAACCCCAAATTAGAGTAGTCTATGTGGTAGCTGAGCACCATCTGGATCTTCCTGTCTCAGGGAAGTGGAGGCTGTGGTTCAAATGGTCCATGAGTCTTTTGGACCCATTGCTATATTGTATCTTTGGTTTTCTTCATTCCTTCTTCCAGATGGGGAGAAGCCAATAGTTTCCTCTTAGATGCAATTGAAAGCTTGCAAGCGTTTAAGACTCTGGTGCTACTCACCAGAGTGGACTGTGTTATACCAGGGGGCCTCGATGGCCCCCAGGATTGTGGTCCTAAACCCCTGATCCCAGTGACTCCCTCCTTCAAGGGGTATTGTCAGAACTTTGCCCCTGGCGTGCTTTACTACAGCCCTGAAAAGGTCTGCAGCACACAGAAATACCTGTATAGAAAGATCTCCAGCAATACGCATACATCTCATGGTGGTGCTCCCATGCACCCTCCCCTCTTACGGTCACACCTTCCTCCCACAGAGAAGCTGGAGGGTTTGGACCATAGACCCTTCGGTTAGCAGCCAACCGCTGTGCCACCAGAACTCCTCCAGGGAATGTGCAAGGGCTTATCAAATCTGACTTTGAAGGCAAATCGGCTCTGACACGTTTGGAGCATTTCTGAGTCACTACATAAAGAGCTAGAACTGCACATTTCTGCATGGGAGCTACTAGCCACCATGCAGCTATTGCAATCAAATGAATTGAAAATGAATTTAAAATGTAGTTCATTTCCTTACATCAACCTTGCCACCTTTCATTGGAAGGTGCAAATGGGAACAGGTCCATCATGCCAGTTCTGTTGAGTGACATAATACCTCTGGATTCATGTTACCAATTTTATATTTTCATTGTTTGCATTTTGGGGAAAAAAAACCTTTAAAAAAACAGGTTACGGGCCTCCTACTCCCACCACCGGAGAGCAGTGATGCCCCCCCCCAAAAAAAAAAAAACAGGTTACACTTGTAAGAAGTATCTTATGTTCAAAGGATCACCAAAGTGGTGGGACTTGTGTTGCCGCTAACATTGTGAGCCAGGCTTTGGGGAAAAGGGGGGGTGTGTTTCAAAAGGCTACAGAGAAGATTCTGGATGGCAGGAGGCAATGCTCAGAGTAGGGAGAAAATGTTTTGCTTAGTGTTTTTCTAGCATATAATGGTGCAGACGTACTTCAGGTGCAAGGGATACTTGAAAGTATTTCCAAAGAAAACAATCATTCTTTGTACTTTCCAGAGTTATCACACTCTGCCCATTGACATGGGAACATGTCATTTCTTTTGGGGATTATCTCCTGAAAACACCTACTCCCCACACTTACCCAATGCAACAAGAATGTTCTTGTCAGTCCCAAACTTGCTTTTCATCTCAGTAGCAGCCCTCACCCCACTCTCAGCTGTTTGACCTTGATCTCACTCAAAGCTGGAGTCAAGTCAGGAGAGGAGGGTGGCACAGGCTTTTGCAGATTGCACAGCACCTTCCGCTGTGGAGTGGCTCTCGCTAACATGCAAGGCGTGAAAGAGAATTCTAGTCTCGACTTGTTAAAAGTCAACTGATACATTCAAGTCACAAAAAAAATTCTTTCTCTCTTCTAAAATCAATTAATCAGAATGAAAATGAAGCATGATGTTCAAGCACCAAGATGTTTTTTCCTGTTAGGGTCAAGTGCCTTGAAAGTTCAACTCATGTTTATCTTGCTGTACAAGTTGCGAAGAGAGAGTATAGCACCTTCTTAATCTCAGCCACACACAACTATTTAACAAGAGTAAATGGCCACATGAGTCTAGGGAAGTTTTTATACTTAAGCAAAAGGACAGTTATATTCCTAAACAACTACTGAGTTTTTCCTTTATTTTTATTCATTAGTTATCTATACAAGGGGACTTCAAAAAGGTCCTGGAAAAAATGGAATTTAAGGAGATGGGAAATTTCCTACACATGTTTTGGATGTTTATATCTTGAAACACATATATAGGATATATATATGTATGTATGTATGTATGTATTTTTCAGATTCCACGCATATAGTCCTCAGGGAGCAAGACTTCAGTCCTGGGAAAACCAAAACCAAACTTCTTGCCATCAAGTCAATGTTGATTCCTTGTGACCCTATTAGTATTAGGGCAGAACTGCCCCTGGAAGTTTCTGGACTCATAATTCTTGGTGGTTCTAGAAAGTACCCTCTTTCTCCCACAAAGAAGCTGATGGTGTCCAACTGCTGACCTCGCAGTGAGCAGTCCAATGGTCAGGAGGGGTGTCAGGTCCTGGGGTCAGGGCTCATAGGAGATAATGTTGCCCAGGGACTCCGAAAGCTGCTCTGACATTGTAAAGATTCCTCAACATCACCACTGGTGGAGTCCTTTTGAGTGTTTGATGTCACGGAAAAGCCTAACTCTCTGGATGGTTGGAGGATTCCCAGCATTCAGCCTCAATCAGTAAGGAATCAAGGCCAGACCTAGGTCAATGAACTGTCCCTTACTGGCATCACCAACAGAGCAAGGGCGCCCATGAAACAGTGTTCAGTGACCCAGTGAGTTAGGAATAGTGCATGGGGCCCAGCCTGCTTCTTCAAGCAATCGTGTGCTGACGTGAGCATCCCAACAACTATTTTTTAAGCACACAAGCGTGCCATTCATGGGCCCACCCGCTGCACTGGGTACCCAGGTTTCAGCCAGGAAAGACTCCTGCCTCTTCCACCCTCTAAGAGCATGCAGTATGGTGGGAAGCAGTCATCTGACAGAAGATGGCCGTGGGAACACAGAGAAGGAAGCGGCTCTTAGAGCCCAGGAGCTACAAGGAGTTTGGGATGGAGGCCTCACTCACCCGGTTGTTTCCTGTCTGGTCCTTATAATAAATCCAGTTCAAGCTCTCATCAGTTCTGTACTGCACGCTGTACTTGGTCATCCATTCATCGATGTCACAACGCCCCTGGGTGAGGATCCCTGAAATCACCTTGATCTCCTTCAGATCAATTTGTAACCATTGGCTGCTGTCCTGGAACTTGGAGAGCCAGGCGCACCTGGCGGAAACACGCAGCGATGTCAGGAGCCCTTCCCATCATCAGGGCCAGGGCATACCATCTTTGAAGGGGATGCCAGCCCCTGAAGACACACCCCCTTCCCCCAGCAAAGGCCAGCAGTCTAGCCACCCTCTTATGAACACTCAGAGGCTCTCTCTAACAGTGTTCAGCCTTTGTGATATTTGACTTGGGCCACCGTCCATAAGGGCAGCAGTTGGAAACCAGCAGTCGCTCCTCGGGAAAAAGGGTTTTCTACTCCCATGAACAGTTTCCATTTCAGAAAGTCACAGGGGCAGTGCTGTTGTGTCCAATAGGGTTGCTATGAGTCAGCTTCACCTCAATGGCAGTCAGGTTGGTTTGAAGGACCACAGCCATGAACTTTTCTGGCAGCAGTTCTCCATCAAACGGCCCTTTCACAGGGATCGCCTAAGACCATCAGAAAACATTTCTTTCCGATGCTCTTAGGAATGGAGACACCACTCCTCTACCCGTCTCTAGGAGGTTCTGCCCATATGCAGATATACCCACAGTGTGAAGACTCTTACCCATGCTACACCGTGCTTCAAGACAATATTTCATGTTTTTTGTGATTTGGAATAAATATTTCATAATGTATAATGACATATTGTTTTGTGATACATCACTATGCTCTAATGGTGCCCAATTTATAACCATGAAAATACATCCTGCCTATCAAATATTTATATGGCGATTCATAACAGTAGCAAGATTAGAGTTATGAAGTAGCAAGGAACATAATTTTATGGTTGGGGGTCACCACAACGTGAGGGAATGTATGAAAGGGTCTTGGCATTAGGAAGGTGGAGAAGCCCTGGTTGCTTGCCAGGCTCGCCATAATCAGACTTCCACCTGCCTCTCCAGCCTCATCTCACTGATGCTGTATCTCCCTTGGCCTCCGCGTTCCCAGCCACATGCTTGAGACATTTCCCAGTACAGGCCCTTGCCTGTGCTGGGCCCCTGCTTCATCCCTCCCCACCTGGCCAAGCCTTTTCCTTAGAAAGCCTTCCCTGGTGTCTGAAACTTTCCTCCATCATCCTCATCACACTTCCTAAATAGTCAGTTGGGTGATTATTAGCTCACAGTCCATCTGCCCCTCTAAACTCTATGCTTCTGGAAGACAGAGACCTCTGCCATCTTGTTCACGGGCTGCATGCACAGTTCTCAGTCAGCATTGAAAAGCGACATGCATTCCATGCCACTTATTTATGAGTGAGTGTGGAACATATATTTTTAAACATCAAGTGCCTACCCAAAGCCTTGACTATTGAGCCGAGCCTTGTTTGCAGTCCAGGAGGAATGCCAGCCAACGTATTGCTCTGGATGGGAGCAGGTGATCTGGTCTGGAGTCACCGCGCCTGATTCGAAACCCAAAGGTTTATGATATGGGCATTCTGGGGGGAAAGGAAGACAAAACATTCACATATGCCGAAGCTCGGTTTTTCTAACAATACAAGGAGATGGACATGACAAGGCATACATCTTGTTTGCACTTTAGAAGGTGGCCACTTGTGTTACTTGCCGGCACAGCTCACAATGAAGTGCAACCTGGAATGAGTTCGAGGCTCAGCCATGAAGACAGCGGAGAAGTCAAAGGTTTGCCCTCGAGGAAGTGGGGCCATCAGTGTCTTGTGGTAAAATATCATACTTGAATGCTGCCCATCTTAAGTTCCCTCGTGAACACAGGGCTAGCCCCCCTTCATGATACCTCAGGGTCCCTAATTTGCCTCAGGAAGTATACGATGCCAATTATAAGAACCAAAGAATGGTGAGAGTCAAGAGGGGCAATTATCTATTGAGACTGACATCCCACTTGTAAATTGCAGTTTTCTCACTAGTCTAATAAAAAAGGCGGGGGGGAATGTGGCCGAGTGACTGTTGAATAGGAAAGCTTGAAAGGAAATGCTTCTTCACAATAAGAATAGTCAAAGCTGATTATTATATGCTAATTGCCATGCCGCTGCATGCTAAGAACAGTGTGGAGTTATCTGGTCAGAGACTGCCAGCTGTCAACCCTGGAGTCATTCTCCCCTTCTTTCTGATGAAAGAACCCTCATTTTGTTGGGGCCAGAAAGGTGGCCAGCTAACATTACATTTCCCAAGCCCCCTTGGCAGATGGAAGTGGCCAAGTGACACCATCTCGGGCCAATAAGATATAAGAGGATGTTGGCTGAGGATTGATTTCTGACCGAACGCTTTTTGCCTCCGCTTTTTCTCAGTGCCTAGCATGTTGGCCTGATGGCTGGAGTAGCAGTACCCGCTTTGTACCCTGGGGATAAGATCAAGAGGCTTCCGGAGTCCTCAGTCCTGCTACCTCTTGCTCGCTTCCTGTCTTTAGTCTTCTTACCAGGTGAATCTACCTCAATAAACCACTCTCTAGGAGGCTTCTCACTTGTATCCAAAGCCAGTTCCTAATTGGATTTCTCTAGGAAACAACAAAAGCGAAGCCATGCCAATGCATTTCTTTCATTCTCTGATCAAGAAGGTCAATTCGATGCCTTTTGTAGGTGTGAATTTGCTTGAAGTTGAAGAGTTGAGCATCACCTTTCTCAGTAAAACAAAGGCAAAAGCCTTTTCATTCATTTCAAGATGGAATGAAAGTCATCCCAAGCCTCTGAGGGCCTGCAGAGGCAGTCATGGCCTGTCTCCAGTGTTCCAAGATGGAAGGACACCTTCTGACCTTTGGCCAGAGGGTGCTTGACTTTATTCCCCAAAACACCAAAAAATTGATTGAACTCGGTGTCAATTTGAGGATTAAGAGTGTAGGGCTGGAGTCTAGCTTGTCAATGAGGAGATAGTCAATGAAACTTCTGTGTGGGCATGGCCTTCTCCTGAGAATTCCGGATAATTTGGTAATTCCTTCTTGGAAGCAGAAACAGTATCTCTCGGCTCATTCCCTGGGAGACACATGGCAGCATGCTGACAGAACCTGAGCCCTGGAAACTGAAGGAGCGTCGGGGAGACCCCTGCCAGCACAGAGATGCTTTTACCATCACAAGACTCTACACCCACCAGCCTGTGATTGTCCTGGTATCATTGTATGTGTTTCGTGAGTCCAAAGAGGACTTTGTGGCTTGCTGTTGGACATATGGGCTTATATAGGACTTATGGACTTGATCTTGACTGAGCTGGAATGTTTTCTCAATGTTCATTTCCTCTTGGATATAAACCTCTTTCTTATACACATATGCATGTTTATGAATTTGTTTCTCTAGTCTACCCAGACTAACACAAACTAGTATCTGCCGCTCAACAGGGCTGGGGCTAAGGGAGCAACATTTGTAATTTATCTTGTGTTCAAGACTTAGAGAGCCCACAAATCATCTCTCTTTCTGAAAGAGGGAACAGGAGCACTTTGGGGCCACTCCCTTGGGCCTCTAGAGTTGAATCCTCAGGGGAGCTTGTTGAGAAGGCCAGTGCTAGGAACCAGCCCCAGGGCAACTGCAGTTTTAAAATGCACACTTACAAAGCACCCATTTGAGACTCTTGGCCTGGCAGGGAAGGCATTTTGCTGATGGGTGAGTTCAGAGGGCCTGGTGCCTGTAGACTTGGCAACTCCACCTCTCTAACTCACCTCTCCCCTGGAAGACAGGCCCTGGTTTCAGAAAGCTGACCCTCAGCTGGTCATGTGGGTCATTGTGTTACCTCCCTTTGCTTACTTGTCAGATTCGACAGGCGGGTGCCTTGAATGCCTCCTCCAGCTCGCGTTGGATGGAGAGTCTCTCTCATGTGTTTATTGGTTTGTTGTTGCCTTGGCTCTATGGTAACTGAGTTTTTCTTCCCCCTGTGCCCCTCTTTCTCCCCGCTGAGGGTCACCACACTCAACCACTGGGTTCTTCATGCTGCATCCACTCCCCCCAGATTGCTCACATGCCTTTACAATCTCTTCAGCATGAGGCCATCTAGAGGTTAAGACCAACCCCACTACCATTAACGTGTCATAGGGCCCCTAGAAGATAGAGTAGCGTCCACAGCAGAGGTTCCAGGCCACTGGGTGTCAGATGAGGCTACACGTGTTCAGACCACACACGCATAAATTCTGACTTTATTGCTGTGGAGTGTGGTCTGGGTATCAGGCTCGAGCCTAGTCAAGGTCAAGTACCAGGGGACCATGGAGTGAGCTCCGGCCAGCTCTTTAAGTGCTCTGTGAAATGGGTGTGGCAATAGCACTTGCCTCCCAAATGTTTCCAGGAGATTAAATGAATGAGGTTTATACAGTGCTTAAGTGCCTGGCCCCCAAAGCAGTAGCTGATATTTGGGTGCACAGAGTACAGCCATGAGAAGATATTGCTGTCTTTTTGAGTTTTTTGTGTAGCAGGTGCTTCTTGCCAGAAATCCAATGCTCTACTCTGACCTGCTCCCAAACCCCACCACAACCTCCCAAGAAGACCAAATCCTGTTTGTTTTTACTCTAAGAAGTAAAAAAAAACTGTGTGTGTGAGAGACAGAGAGAGATGGAGATAAACTCTGTGTGTGTGTGTGTGTGAGAGAGAGAGAGAGGGAGAGAGAGAGAGAAAACACATGCAGGTGATTTGAGAGACTATATCTTGTGGACAACATAACAAGGTCTGAGTACTGGGAAGATCCAGGTCTCATCTGAAATGAGGAGCCCTCCTTGTCATGGCCTTTGAAGAGTGAAGAGTCCTTTTGAACTTCCATTCTCTTCTCTT